>JAPMUY010005592.1:0-42500 GCA_026901105.3 Galaxias olidus
CTTTTGTGCAGGATGGCAGGGGCACTGTTGCCTCTGGCTTGATTTTCTCCTCTTGGGTGACTGCAAACAACGAGATGAAGATGAAAAAAATGAAGATTGGAAATCAGAAGGTAAATTGATTAAATGATCCACATTTGTCTGTAGCTATTGATGACACGTTGGATGTTTATGGGTCATCTTAATTCTACAACTCAATTAATAAAAAGCTTACCTTCTTAATGGGTAGAAGCACAGTGCGGTGTCACCTAGAAGAAGGAAAAAGCAAAGGCTTCTCACAAACAAGTGAAGAAGATTCCACCAAACAACAACAACTTGCTTTCCAACTAAGTTGTAAAGACTACAATATATGCTGCATTTGCCTACATAAGCAGATTTCAAAATGTGCCTTTGGTCTAAACCAAGACGTGAAAGCAAAATAAATCATGTTTATCTGATGTCAAAAACACTGTTGAGAATTCCTATTTCCTTTAGGCGCTGTCACCTGCGTCTTGGCTCTAGTTCGGGTACTCCTGGCATCTGCCACAAATTACATAACACAGGATCAGAACTGCATTCATCAGTAGGCACACGGATACATCCCAATCACACAATTCACAGTTCAAGACAAAAGCACACTGCTGAAAATAATCTATGTGGACCTCAGATGTTTTCATCGAGCATTTGATCTGTTTGTCCTGCATTGGTAAACGGCGGGGAAGATGATGGGCGACGAAGGTGAAAGCTGGTGACAAGTGTAGGATAGAAGAGAAGGCGGTGGACATGGTTTACCTGCTGCAGGCTTTTTCCTGGTGACGGGCACTGCACAGAATCTGTTAGCAGATCGAGTGGATAGAAGCCTGGGCATTGGTTCAACTAGAGAACGGAGAGAGTAAGAGAGTGAGAGAGAGAGAGAGAGAGAGAGAGAGAGAGAGAGAGTGAGAGAGAGAGAGAGAGAGAAATTGGAGAATTAATATTGGGGAAAGATAATATGCAGAATAAAATAAAAATAAATCTTATTGCAAGAAACGGTAACACAAAAGTGTGTGTATTTGTCTGATTATACATCCTGAGGTACACAGCAAATGTTAAATGATAGAGAGAATGAGTGCATTCAAAGTACTACTATACAGGTAATGAGCATGAGCAGTGATAGCTAGCAGAAAGTAACACAACATCCCCACTCCAAATATTGGATTTGAAATCTGTTCAGTGTGTGTGGTGGTTGTGAAGGGAAGAGAGTGACAGGCTGGTTACCGATGGCAACTCTGTTCCTAGCGGCAGCAGCAGCAGCAGCAGGTGCAGAGGGGACCACAGCTGTTCTGCTTCTGGTGGCTCTGACCACAGCTGGCTCCACTACAGACAACCGCAAAGGACACCGAATTAGAATCAAGAGAATGGAAATGGCGCTTTGCCCGAATCACAACTGTCAAAGAAACAAACAAGAGCTCCGTAGCAGCTTGTTAATCTGAAGCCCCTTTTGGGAATGGAAATCGTTCTGACCAAGAGCTCCCATATCACAAATGGACATACTGTATGTAACTTGCATATCCTCTGGATTACGAACGCTGATTCGACTTGTGAATAATTTCTAACGACTAATATCATAAAAAAAAACACATAATGTGACATGTATAAGACGTTCCTTCACTTGTAGTCTTTTTTTATTTTATTTTTATATACAAGACCTGTTGCTAAAGGGTACTGTTGGTTTTGAAAGAGATTTGGTTATGGTGTAGAGTTGTTGCTGCTTCTTGGTGCCCTATGAGTGAGCAGCATTAGCTTCTAATAGCGGATACTAATAAATTGTTTGCAACTTTTATTATTACTGTATAATTAACATCACTGACCTTTTCTTGACGCAGAAACTGTAGTTTTTGCAGTTTGGAGGTGTGGTGTCTGTGTACAATACAAACGACATAACAACAATAAACCAACAGCATAAGCAAGTTGAAAGTGTAGTGAAGTGTGTGTTTAATCTGAGTGTGTGTGTGTGTGTGTGTGTGTGTGTGTGTGTGTGTGTGTGTGTGTGTGTGTGTGTGTGTGTGTCGATCCTGTAGGAGAACGTTCAACAAGAGGATCAAACAAATATATTCGTTATTTTAAAAGAGAATGTTACCTTTGGCGCCTGCGGCTGTTTCATAGAGCGGGTCACTCTGGAGTTCTGGGCAGTGCCTGCGGCGGCCTGATAGTGAGGATAAGACCAATGTCACAGAGCAATACATAAGATTTAACAATCTGGCCTTATAGGTAGGACAGGTAATACTGCATATGGAGAGTACTTCAGCTCTGTCCCTTGATTTAACTGTGTGCCCTGGATCCGTCTTTGATTTAAAAATTTACGTCCCTCTTATTAAGCAATGCAATGCTGTGCCAGTAAAAGCAAAGATATACAAGCAGTTTGTAAGTGTGTTAATAAAAATGCTGCAGAAATGAACATTTTGTTATTGTTATCGATATATAAGCTAGGTCTAGTGCTGTTTTCACCTTTTGATTCACTGCTGTGGTGCAGACCTTTGGTAGATTGGCAAGGGCGCTAAATTCCTGAGGCCTGTACAGGCCCACCTTAAAAACACCTTTCTTCTCCTTCTCTCTCTTCTCTTTCTCCTTTTGCAACGCTTTTTTCTCTTTGAAACGCATCAACATCTTCATTCTCTCCTCTAGTGCACTGTCTGCTAGGAGGAGTTGACAGTAGTTGTTAGTTGCCTTATAGGTAAACTGATTAAGACATATGAACTAAGTAATTACAAGAAGTTACTTTATCAAACTCATTAACCGCAGACAGTTTGAACCGCTGAAAGGTAATGGGAGAAATATTTGTATTGAGGGCTGATGATTACAGTCAAAAACAATCATTACAGTGACTGCACGCTGTAGCTTAGTCAAGAAATACAACTCACCTTTTGCTTGTTTTGCAGTAGTTGGTGCCTTCTCCTGAACGGTGGACATGTTCATTGAGGCCTCGAGTGTAGAGCCCTCCATCTCAGGTAGTTGGGCCAACTGTCTGCGGCTATTAACGGCCCGATCACGGTTCTCTTTCTGTGACTGCGACCTTCTGCGAGACATCTTAATGCGCAGCATGTCGACACTGTTGTCCCGCTGTCTGAGACGTGCAAATCGAGACTCCATGATGATGATTCCTCCTTATCCTGCTGCAATGAGATCACGTAATTACTTCTGGAATAAGATCAGATCAGCTAGGTTGCTGAACGTTGCATGACTAATGTCATGGTATTTTTATAACTTTAGATCGTAAACCATAAGACCAAGATAATTTCATGATGTGTTTGCTGGTACTGGTACTAGTACTAGTACATAGCATAGCTGAGGTTAATGACTTAACTCAGACCCAATAAATCGATAGCTAACGTTAGCTATTATAATAGTATTATTAACGCCATCGAGCCAACTAACTTGTAGTTTTGCCAAGTTGCCTCGTTGGTAGCGAACCGCACCAGATAGCAAAACACATTTTAACCAAAGTTCGATACAAGCAGTATTTCTGTTATTTATTAGTTGATAAATCATTATTTTAACGTTACCTGTCCTGAAATTAAGATGTATTATTTACGTAGTTAGTTACTTCAAACCAGCCAAACGTTGTCTCCAGTCCTACTCTCGTCGAGTCTATAAAAACATGGCGGGTCTAGTTTGAAAATTCAACATAATTGATTGGTCGACAGCCAGACTTCCTGTTAGGAATGCGCCTTCCTTATAGGCCAGCCGTGTCAGCATAACAGATGTATGGGTGGGAGCGTACGCTGTGCGATTGTTGTTCAACTTAAATTCATGCATGCTACCTACCCAGGCACATCAAATCTGTTGTGGTTGCCAATCATCCTTCGCTAAACCCCCTTGAAAGCCCACCTTCGTTTTGACTGAATAATACAAAACTTGTGAAATGACGTTATAGCTTTGTTTTTGCCAGATAAAAATAAAACGTTACAACAGGAAATGAAAATGGAGCAGTTTGTTTCCATTCTCATTCTTAAGTTCTGCTGATGGATATGGGTGTGGATGTCTGAGCATGCATTTTGGCTGCATCTTCAAAAAAATATACTACACTGTAAATATTGATCATTTGTTTATTTCAAAATGTTATTTCATTTTGTTTTGTCGATTAGTTATTTATATTCTGTCATTCACAGTTTTTTTATATTTATTATTAAAAATTTGTATTTTATAATAAATAAATAGTACAGAATAAACCGTTCTGCTCCTGAGAAAGAAGTGTAGCACCAACAATACAAATCCTCAACTCCAATTGTGTTGTAACTATCAGTGTGAGATATAACCTTGTGCATTGCCTCAGGGCAAAATTAACAAACTAGGAACTAATATGTGATGGCATCTGGTAGGTAACATTTATAACCACTCAGGGACTAAAAGAGGACATCTGAAAATTCCATGACCTGGTCACTAATCTGGGAAACAAAACTGGATTTACAGTTTACTTATTCTTGATACACAGCGTTAAGATCATGCAGTAAACATTGCTCTTGACCAGGTGAAAGGAATGTGTAACGCAAACACAAATATGTAATTTCTTAATTTATTTAAAGTTAGCGATTTTGTTACAAACCACACAACTTTTGATGTAATGACATTTCATTTCAAAACTATACAAACAGTTCACAGAAATAAATCAAAAAATGTTAGAGCACGTGTGTTTTTGTTTAAATTAATTTAGTGAGGATGTCAGGGGCTATTCTTAAAAACAGCATAGGCAGATAATGAAACACAACGTCTGTACAACACAATAGAAGATGAAGAAAACCGTGAAGTTCATGTACAGTACAATTTAGATTTTACACTTAATTACAAAAACTAAATTACCATTTGTATAGGTTAAATAAAAATCTAAAAAAATTACATGATGTGAAAAGCTCTTTTTTATTAAATTTTTATACAATGCAATTATTGCATTACACAGATGCTGTCACTATATTCGGAAATCCTGACAGTTTTTAGTGTGATGAGAACTGGGCAGTCTTCCTATGTCGCTCTCTAGGTCTCTTTCTCTCTGTCCCTTTCCGTTTCATATACTTTACAACTCTCTGTGATCTCTTCAGTCCAAGAAAAAAATATTGTTGAACTGTGTCGCGCAAAGTCTCTTCACTTCCTCTGTGGAGTTTAAAAAAAAGAACAAAACAGATTAAAGGGATATTGGGAAAGGGACAATTTGGTAATGTCACGCAGAGCAAGTGGGAGATATCATACACAGCATGCTGTATTGAGAGAGAGAGAGAGAGAGAGAGAGAGAGAGAGAGAGAGAGAGAGAGAGAGAGAGAGAGAGAGAGAGAGAGAGAGAGAGAGAGAGAGAGAGAGCAACAGAGACAATCATAAGTTTTGAGGAAGTGCCTTGGGAAGTCTACAGACCGTAATGGGAAGAGTTGTAATGAGAAGTTTGTTGTCCTACAACATACATACATACCGTTTACTTCGATTAGATTAGCGTTTTTCTGGTTTAAAATGACGTAAAGCTCTCTCTGGTCAGACTTCTTGCCGACTACCCAGTAGTCTGTCATTGCTTTTACAATGATCTCCTCATCCTCGTCAATCCTGGAGCAGCAGCAATACCAGCAAGAAGAAGAAAAAAAAAATCTTTTTATGGCCATTTTATTCTTAAATGTAGGTCATTGAGAAACAAAACAAATGTTACTATGAAAACTACTCATTTATGTATTTATAACAACTTATAATAATAAGTAATAATAATAATAAAACTATTTTCTACAGTTGCTGTTTGCAAGCACCATACACAGTGTGAGCACAAGGGAGAACGTGATGGTCACATGACCTCTATCCCATGAATCCCCAAATAACTTGTCAGCTTGCCAAGAGCACCATTAAAATCATGCGCATTTGTGAAACAAAAAAAAGTATTGATACGTTCCAAGGATTTAAAGATTTGTGACTACTACTGAAAACCTTTGACTACTACAAAAGGCGCAATGTTATTTTTTCTGTGATTGCTAAGAGCGCCACGATTCTTTAAAAACTTTATCTTATGAGACAACGGAAAAGAAACACTCGTCTTAATAAATATACAGGTTTGGTGAAACGTATAAAAATAAATGTTTGTTGTATGCGTTTCTAATGGTAAAAATAAAATAAAAATCCATTGTAAATGTTACCGTGCAAAGTCACAGTTGATGTCTCCAAGTATCTTCATAAGATCTGGATGTACGGAGGTGAGGGACACGCTAGTCTTCCTCATGTGGATGGTGCTCTTCTCTGCCAAGTTCATGTGGTTGAAGTAGATGAACTTGAACTGCGGCTCCTTGTCAGGGCTAGGAGGAAGCATGAGTGATAGAAAATTGATTTGAAAAACTCAAAAAACAACAATGCAACCATGGAGATAGGGGTTAGTAATGTCCATGAGACTTGAAAGAAAGAAGAAAAAAAAAGTTCAAATAATTGCAGAACCACCAAAATGGTAAAGCTTCTGTTTAGGTTGCTTTTTATTTTTGGGGGGGAAATTATATGAGCAATTATGAAAAAAGAATGATGCATAAAAAGTATGAGAGAGTATGGTATTATGTGATCCTGCACTTTCAAGTTCATTCTCTATGGTGGCCAATCTTGTACGAGTGCAGTGGCCTTTCTCACCACAACTCTACGGTAGGGTTTTCTTTAGGTTTTTCTAAAAAAAGAACCGGATTTAGCTGGAACCAATTAAACGTGTCTATGTATCAATAATTGAGTGGACTGGAGGAGCGTATTCATTCATCAAAGCTAAAGCACATTCCTTTATAGCCATTGTGTGGTCCTTTCCTCAATGACCTCTAGTCTCCACAGACTAATGTAGAGAGCCAGCAGTACAATCTCTTACTTATTCAGGCTATCGGTCACTCGGTTGATTAAAAAGGGAGCCCATCTAATTGTATAGGGCCAGGGAATCCGGGGGGTCAAGTTACAGGACAATGATAACCCGGTGAAGACATTGAGCCAATGCTTGAGCTAGCCATTAGAAAGGGACTGTGATGATATCTGATAGTACTGGTGGCGTAGAGACATTGTCAGACACTTCAGGGTGCCTGAGCTCATTCGTGCAGCTAAATAGGCACTCCTGGAATAACGACTTATTACAGAAGTGTATTGTGATGATGTATGGTCACATGAAATGAGGAGATATCTTCATCTTACACATATATATGTAATAAATATACAGTACTGTGCATAAGTTTTAGACAGGGGATGCTGTTTTGAAGGCGAAAGGTGGTCACACCAAATGTTGATTTGATACAGATTTGCTTCTCTCTCATTTTGTATTTTATGAATTGATAATAGAAAAAAAAAACAATGAACATTTATACTTAAAAAAAAAAATTCTTACTGTAAAGACTTAACACCTGCCTAAAATGTTTGCACAGTAGTGTATATATTTAGGGACCTCCACTGTGAAAATCAAGTTATTATGTGTATCTGTTAATCTAATATCAATATTATTATATATTGATGCAAGTATATAAGTAACATGTTTAAGCTGTCACACACCACCTCTCCATAGTCACAAACTGACATCAAACAAAGACAGAGAAAGCCAGAAAATTGGTCTTTTTTTCTGCAGAGACTGCAGTAGTCGTTAATTAGTGTCAAGCATTTGGGCTGACAGGTCGGAGGGATTAAACACTGACCCGGATATCCTGCGGTTGACGTTGAACTGTTCACAGATGTCTGAGGCCAGCAGTGTGAGCTGAGGTCCCACCAGGCCATCCAACTGTTCACAGAACTCCCTCGTCAATTCCACTGAGGCTATATAAAGAGAGAGAGAGAGAGAGAGAGAGAGAGAGAGAGAGAGAGAGAGAGAGAGAGAGAGAGAGAGAGAGAGAAAGAGAGAGCAAACACTGTTAGAAATAGTGGACTGCATGCTTCACAGATCGATAGATGTAGAATCTGTACAAAGGAATGAGATCTAGAAGCCCCTCTTCATTCAAATATTTAAAGAAAATAGAAATAAAGCACATAGATACTCACCGCTAATCATAAAACAAACAGCTGCACTCATCGCCTAAAAGAAAAAAAGGGGAGTAGAAAAAATTGGCAGTTGAAAAATCATACAGGTTTTAAAATCAAGTAATTAAATTAGTAATACGTTTAATACGGGTTGATCTAAATCCTTTTTGTTCCCTGCTAGGGTGGGAAAAGTTCATTATTGTCGCTAGATGTCCATTGATTGCACAACGAGCAGAACAAATGTTTAAATCTCCTCCCAGGCAACAGGTAGTTGCCACAATTTCCTCCAGACAGGACAGATTATCCCAACAGCCCTCCCCAAAATGTAATAAAAAAATCTTTCAAAATATGAAAAAACAAATATATATATATAAATCCCTTTGGTGAACTTGAGTGATTAAACCGGTGGGTTGTCACGAAACACCGCGGGTTTTTTTCTTCCAGGGATCAAAGAGTCCATCGCTGTCCAACCTCACCTTGTAAACGATGAGATGAAGCTCCTCATAACTGCCATCTGTGTTGACAAATATTCTCGGGAATCGGAATTTGGCCTCTGGATCCTTGAGGTTCGCAGGTCCCGTCAAAAACCTGCCAATGAAAGAGAAAGCGTCAGGGTTGTGAGATAAACCTTTGGCATAATAATTCATTGGTAAATCGGTCAATATCAAAATTGAAATGCACCATTTTTTTTAATTAAAATTTAGCCTCAATCCAAAAGACAACATACAATAGATTTGCTTTACTATCACAAGTTAGATGGACATCACATCCACAAAACAAAAAAAAGCCAGCCCAGAAATGCTACAGATTAGCCAAGACTAACCGCTTCAAAAAAGTTGACTTACTTAAGATTGACCCTTGTGTTGTCTGTTGATAAACGGCACACTGAAACGATTATTATTGTTAAATCAATTTCTCCACACTTTTTTTTTGGTGTGTGAAACAGCCTTGAGGTCCACCACTAAGGACTAGGCAAGCAGAGCGGGTAGGAGGAAGTGTAACACGATAACATCACAAACTCACAGGGGGCCACAGGGTCGTAAACCAAACACCCTTAACACAACGACGAGAGAGACTGGCACGTTGTTCTATATCAAACAACCTGTGTTACATGAGGTTATATCAAACTCCCCTCATCTCTCTCTCTGTCTCTGTCTGTTTTCCCACTTCCTTATGTCTTTCTCTCTTCCTCTTTCAAACCCCCCCCCTTTAAAACTTCACACGTTTTTGCTTCTTCACACTTTTTCGTTCTCTCCTTCTCTCTGAGGTCCCCCCCCTCCCACCCCCATAGTGTCAAGTCTAGCGAGCCAGCAAAGAACAATATTCTTAATGGGCTAAGGCCACATGATTGTGACTCAAGGGACACACACGTACACACACACACACACACACACACTCACACACACACACGTACACACACACACACACACACACGTACACACACACACACACACACACACACACACACACACACACACACACACACACACACACACACACACACACACACTCCCTTGTGGGTGAACAGCCTGGCTGATTGTTTAAGCATGAGCTACAGGTCTCTCTTAGCTTGTTGCTATATGCCTGTTCAGGATGAAAAGCAACCAAATTCCAAACTGATTATATGTGAAATTCTGACTTGGTGAGCTCTGATGAAACTTATATAAAAATACTACTTTAATGTAGTAGTGTCCTTTTGTTTTTGGCCAATGTACCAGTCAACATCAAGCGGATCCACTCCAATGCATCGTTGCTCAACAGCTTCCCAAGGCAAGGCTCCCTACTGACAATCTGTGTTCCCTGGAGATAAGGGGTGTTAGCCCATCTCACTCTGCCCAGGTAGAGAGCACTGAGTCTGGGCTGCAAAACAAGCTGAACTCTCCTTGGGAGCCCACGGTCAAATCAGTCACAGCCTACCAGGACAGAAGGTACGGGGGGGGGGGGGCAGGACGTTAACCAAGCTGTGCTCTCCCATGAATAGACAATGGACCCTGACGAGCAGGAGTCCTGCCCAGGGAAAGAGCTCCGTGTCTGGGCCTTAAACAAGCCGAGCGCTCCTTGGTAGGCCACGGAGCCCCAAGGCTTTTCCAACAGGTCTGGTGTGGCAAACATAGAAACGGAATAAGTAGATTGGCATTAATAACTGTTCCCGAGGGGACATTTGTCACGTCCATTTTTTTGTCTTTTTAAAAATCATGCCGTCTGAAAACCATCGGAACGAAACGGGAGGCATGTTGTTGCCCTTGACAACAGCGCGTCCGCCACCTGACGTGTCCCCGCCTCAGAATCGGTTTGGCCACTCTCGCTTCTCCACTTCCTCGTGGGACTTACCTCCCATAGTGCAACAGGTTCCCTGCCACCTCCGGTCTGAGAGGGGAATCCCTGCCCGCCAGCTAGGGGAGAGAAAGGGAGGATAGGAGGGGAGAGGGGGAGAGAGAGAGGAAAGAGAGAGGAGGAAATGCAGAGAAGAGGTGAAGGATAGAGGGATAATAAGAGAGGCAGGGGGATGAGAGGAGCAGGTGAGGAGGAAGAGAGAAGGGACGGTGAATGTTATTGTCACACAACAGTCAATATGGACGCCTGTTAGTGTGTTGTGTGTGAGGCAGGTCAGCTGACCAGAGAAAAGGTTGCGGTGGAGAAGCATCAACATCAAAGTGGTTCATCTTTGGCTCGCTCCCTTTGAAAACCCCTCCTTCTGCCCTTCTCTACATTCCAATGTTATCCCTCCATCCAATATCTGTGTCGAATTCTATCCCTTTGTACTCTCACCAATTTGTATGTGCTCCCTCGCTACACAGGGAAATTTAAAAATCATCCATCTCGTATTTGTTTTTGTTTTGTTAAATACTGCACATAAACTTTCAACTGTTCATTCATGCCCTCCATCTTTTTTTGTCACATCTTCTTTCCACCCTCCTCTTCCTCTGTGTAGTTGTCTAGCTCCCTCTTTCCTCTCTCCTCTCCCTCCTTTCCTCCCTCTCTCCCTCTGTCCCTCCTTCCCTCCCTCCCTCCGTCACTCAGTCTGTCCCTCCCTCCCTCTCTCCGTCCGTCCGTCCGTCCCTCCCTCTGCCCCCCCCCCTCCTTTCCTCTCTCCCTCCCCGCACCCCTCCTTCCCTCCCTCTGCCCCCTCCCTCCCTCCCTCCCTCCCTCCCTCCCTCCCTCTGTCTGTCTCACCTCAGGTTCAGAGTGCCGGGGAAACAGCGATGTGGTCAGGTACTTGTAGAGGATCCTCATGTCATCCTGCTCCAGCCCACTCCTGGTGACAGACAGAACCAGGGAGGGGGACACACCAGTCAGTTTCACAAACACACACACACATACACGCACGCACGCACGCACGCACGCACGCACACACGCACGCACGCACACAGAATGAGAGAAACACGCAAACACACACACACACACACACACACACACACACACACACACACACACACACACACACACACACACACACACACACACACACACACAGAATGAGAGATATATACACACACACACACACACACACACACACACACACACACACACACACACACACACAACTCGTTTAATGCGTTAGATAAGATGTCTTACATGGATGCAGTCTTTTACACACTGCAATATGCTTGTGATCTTTGCCATTGACACAAAAGGTTCAAGGCGTCCTTTACAGAGCAGGCAAAAAAATTTAGAATACATTTAAAGTATTAACAAACACTTTAACAGATGATGGTAAAGGCGTAACAGATGATGGTCAAATTTACATAACCATCCTGCTTAAAACAGCACATAAACTTACAGCCTAACCCCCCATAAGAACTCCTCTGTCGCTAGCTAGCATAAAATGCTATCGAAAGTGTTACATGAATCAGATTGGCTGACAAACAGAGCGGTCACAGTCAATGAGACCCGACGGTGTTGGCAGTGCAGTCAGTAAAACGTGATGATATTGGCAGTGCAGCCTATTATGATTGGCGGTGTTGGCAGTGCTTAGAAAACTTGATGATAGGCTGCAGACACTATTGGCGGTGTTGGCAGTAGCCTTCATGCTACTGATGATATTGGCAGTGCAGCCAATGAGGATTGGCGGTGTTGGCAGTGCAGTCAGTAAAACGTGATGATATTGGCAGTGCAGCCAATGAGGATTGGCGGTGTTGGCAGTGCAGTCAGTAAAACGTGATGGCAGTGCAGCCAATGAGGATTGGCGGTGTTGGCAGTGGTCAGAAAACGTGATGATATTGGCAGTGCAGCCAAGAGGACCTCCAGTCAGTAAAACTGTTATTTCTCAGCCAATGAGGATCTCGGTGTTGGCAGTGCAGTCAGTCCCGATGATCTCTATGGCAGTGCAGAACTGAGGATTCGGTGTTGGCAGTGCAGCCTATTATGATTGGCGGTGTTGTCTTAGAACCACCTTGTGGTGAGGCTGGAGACACTATGGCCGTTTAGACCGTAGCCTTCATGCTACTAGGCTTAACACTGGCCTGGGTTGGACCAGGCGAGCAGCCATGCTACCAAACAGAGACTCCCTGACTCAGAGTGGATCTCCCTCTATTTTTTATCTTGACAAGGAGCCCTCAGGTCGTGCTATCTAGAACCTTACAGAGTTCTTCTCCAGTGTCTCTCAGTCTTCTATCTTGGACAAGCATGGAACTCTGTTTCTTTCAATTGGCTCTAAATTTAGAGTCCACACACACACACACACACACACACACACACACACACACACACACACACACACACACACACACACACACACACACACACACACACACACACACACACACACACACACACACACACACACACACACACACACACACACTCAGGCGTCTTTCACATTAATAGTTGACCAGTAGGTCAGTATCTATGCTGGACAAGCAGGTGGATTCTGTTACTCCTGGTCTAAATATAGAGACCACACACACACACACACACACACACACACACACACACACACACACACACACACACACACACTTGAAGTCTTTCACATTAATAGTTACAATACACTATAATTTACATAATTACCCCTGTGCACACACACACACACACACACACACACAGAGGGAGAGAGTTGTAGCACTCCAGTCCCCATCCAGGCGTACCAGATGAGCTGGTCGTTGTAGAGGAAGGCGGTGTATTTGACCAGGCTGAGGTTCCCCTCCACGCGGTTGACAAAGGACTGGATCTTCAGGTAGGTCATCTTGTCCAGAGGGAAGAAGCTAATGCCCCCGAACACATCCAGCAGGTCACATGACTGAAGGTGGAGCGTCTGCAGATACTGGAGGCCCGCAGAGACACACAACACACACACACACACACACACACACACACACACACACACACAAAGGGGAGACGTGCAGATAAAAGGTATACCGACACACACACACACACACACACACACACACACACAGGTAGAAAGGGCAACACACATAAAAGGTATACGGACACACACAGAGATCGAAAGAGCAACACACACACACACACACACACACACAAAAAGGGACACACACAAATAAAAGGTGAACAGAAAAGGATACCATGCACACGCACACGCACACGCGCACACGCACACGCACACACACACACACGGGCAGGGAGAGGGAGAGGTGACAGGTGTTAGTTTACCTGTCCGCTAGTGCTTGCTTACAATGCAATAAAGATGAAACGCCGGGGCGGACTAATCTCTTGAAACGCTTAAGTCACCACAGAGCAGGGACAGCGATATTCAACCTCCGATAGGGACACCGCCGCCAAAGCTGCCCTTTCCCCCTGCCTCCCTCCCTCTTTGGGTTTCAATCCCAGAGCAAGGGAAGCCCATTACAGCTTCAGGGAAGGGCATCCCTCTACAGTCATCCATAACTTAAACGTACGAGGTCGTGTGACCACAGAGAAGTAAAATAACCCTCCGTGATGAAACTCTGCTCTTTACCGCGTTTTGTACAATCTTTCATGTAGTTAGTGTGCACAGTGGAGGTGACAATATTTTTTTGTTTTTATTCGGATGCAGGTTGAAAAGATGGACCAGGTAGAATGCTGATTCACACAATGAATCTGAATCCGTATAATCCAGCCATAACAGGGTTTTGTTGTTGACATTGCCAGACTACCGCTATACAACAGCTATACTACAGCTATACTACAGCTATACTACAGCTACCGCTATACAACAGCTATACTACTGCTACCGCTATACTACAGCTATACTACTGCTACCACTATACTACCGTTACACCACAGCTATGCAACTGCTACCGCTATACTACAGCTATACAACTGCTACTGCTATATTGTTAAATAAAAATCCCTTGCATACTCTAGCAAATTGTAAAAATTTTAAAACATAACTGAATGCAACAAATGTATTGGTTTGTCAAAAATGTCAGATTATTTTACGATTGTCACTTGGTAACTGCAGTAAGAACACAAATGTTGTATGCACTGGCGTACATTTAAATGTGAGTTATTATGCTAGGAGTCTGATTGGATTACAAGACAAACAAAGCCTGTAGTCTACAGTGGAGTGAGGTGTGTGTACTCACAGGCACCATGGCTACTATTACAACAGTACAACGCAATATCTGCCTTCAATCAAGACTTAAGGCACGTATAACCCAATTTAAACCTGCAGTTGTTAGTACAAATGAAGAGGCTGCCACCCCTAAACACACACCAACACACACACACACACACACACACACACACACACACACGGAACAAGTGTCCGTGTATGTGTGTGTCTAACAGAAATGCTATGGAAATTAAGACTGTGACAGACAGACCTAAGAGGTGGCCTGGCATCAGAAAGTATTGACTGTCAGGCTTAGGTGAATCCCTGTAGAACATCTCTGTGCGTGTGCATGTGCACTATGATATTTAACTAAACAACTGGTGTTAGATGAGCCAAAAGCATCACACAGACGCATGCAATCATGCTCTGCATTGTATAAACAGTGCCCTATCCTAGGACAACCTCTGTATCTCTCCACCCAATCAGACCAAACACTACACAACCGGTCTTAAAGCAGCTGTAGGTTATTTTCTTATAAGAGGACTTTTTGGCTGTCTCTACAGTTTAATTTCCTGTAATTATTTTCCCTAACCGTCGCAAAGAAGACATGCAGAATGCTCGTGGTCACTGCATATAGCTCGTATGATCAATGACTATACTCCAAGTATGGGCATCACTTCCTGATTTACTGACGTACTTCCTTGTGCCGTAAAGCAAAACATCACAGTTTCGCGAGAGATCACGCCCGGCGGCAGACAACTTTAATACTGAATATTGAGACTTCAAATGATCTGAACGGCGATTTTTTTTCAGTCTCCCATATACATTACAATGTGCAAAGCGTAGAAGGTTATTGATAATATGTTAATACAAAAAAAATCAGATAGTCGCGTTTAAGTTTTTTACCCTGTAGAAGAACTTCTCCAGCTTCTGAATAACCTGCGGCACTCCTCCTGCCTCCATCGATCTGCCGAACGTCCCGTTAAAGAGCTGGAAAAACGGCAAGAGGAGAGACAATATAATCATTATCCCAAACTTTAAGACGATCAAGCATGTTCACCGTCAAATCAAAAATGTCCTTTTTTAAAGCTTTGTGTTTTGATTGATTCATATCAATGTCTGGATGTTACCTCCGTAGAGCATCATGGTAAACAGTTTGCGTGCGGATGACCAAAACAACAACAACAACAACAACAAACAACAACAAATGTTGTTTAGGCCGTATGGAGCTGTCCTAAGGCCCTGTGAACGCATGGCCAAACTGAAGCTCACCTTGTACATGCTGTAGCACTCCTGTAGCACGGCTCCGTAAACTGTGTCCTAATGGAGACAAAAAAAGTTAATATTAAACTGGGAATGAAAGAGGGCCATAGAAACACAAGTTAACACTCTTCTATTAATACAAAATACAACCGGCCAAATAGACGTTACGAGATTTTAAAACAAGAACTCACGAGTAACTCCTCCTCCTGATACTCTATCGTTGGCGGGGTGCCATCTTTGTTCGGTTTCTCTATCATCGGGTTCCGGACCACCTGCAGAAAAGCCCAAGAACGCCACAGTAAAAGCAGTGAAGGGATTACATACAGTACTGTGCAAAAGCTTTAGGCAGGTGTGAAGTGTTTAAAGTTAAACAAAATATATATATATATATATATATATATATATATATATATATATATATATATATATAAATTTTAATTAGATTATTATTTTCATCAATTCATAAAATACAAAGAGGGGGAAAAGCAAATCTGTATCAAATCAACATTTGGTGTGACCATCCACCTTCAAAACAGCATCCCTTGCCTAAAACATATGCACAGTACTGTACATACATATCAAATCAAATCAAATCAAATCAAATCAATTTGATTTGTAAAGCACATTTCATACACAGAGGCAATTCAATGTGCTTTACATACAGCGTTTTATTTGACTAATGACATACAACAAACGATGTGTTACCAAGAAATGTTCTAAGCAAGAAAATGTCATATTCATAAATAAAGTATTTAAGACTTAACGCATTTAATTTCACAGATTACTTACTGGCAAGAAGACATATAGGAACGCTTTGTAAATTGAGACCATTTGTCAAGGTTAAAGGTCAGATCAGATTGTTTTAAAGCATGAAATGATGTTATCAGGGTCATCTTTTACCATGACTATCCAGAAGCTTTCCTCCGCTTCAAAGAAAAACTGTCTGTTCTTCTGTGTGTGCAGGGATTTTGCTGGCTTTGTCGGACAGAAAGTTCTAGAAAACAGACAACGAAAAGAGCATTTGATAAAGCAAAACACTTGGGAAAATCTTACAATTATAGTGAGCTAAACGTACTGTCAATTGTAATGTGAGTAGTGAGGTTAAAAGACAGTGAATCCATAGTGGTCGCCTTCATATAAAAACATCCTTTATACAGGTACACACATTGGATAAGATGCCTTAACTATTCATATAACTGTTTTATTTATTTATACAGGGGTGACTGACTGAGACCAGGTCTCGTTTTCAGCGGTGCCCAGTTTAAAGGCAGAACATTTAACTTAAAACAACAAAAAACAAACACATAAATTAAAATATGCAACAACTTTGAATGTGTTACAATATTTACATTACAGTACAATATCAACCAAAACAAGAACACTTTTCAACTCCCAAATTCTCCAATAAAAGTCTATATTGTTCAACAAACATATAGATTATATATAGATTGGACACAAACTGCTACTATGAAAACCATACGTTCACAATAAGGTGAAATGAAATATACCTGGTAAACTGTACAATAGCCTCACAAAGACCCACGTTGCGAATTTTTTCGTTTTTCTCCACCTCACTAGGATGGTAGAAGAGAATCTTCTTCTCCTCCTGCACAAGGACACACCCTTCGCTTAGTAACACAATGGCCAGTGCTCAGAGATTGACCTATAAAACGTTTATGTTGGAACACTTTCTGCAAACATTTACACTGTAATTCAAACATTTGAACCACATAGGAACAATCCTCAGCTGACCATGGTATAACCATTAATACTTCGTAAAACATGAATTCATAATAGTGAAACATTTTGAGTTGCAGCAGGCTTCAATTCTCAAATATAATAGTATTTGTTTTGAAAAGGTACAGGAGTGCATAACAACAACAAAAAGTCAATGAAACGTGTTTTGCAATGATGCCAGACAGCATTTTGTAAGGAGTTATAGTACATTTTGTCATCAGTGCACACTGAAAAAGGACTGCTCAAAAAACCGAAGCTAATTTCAAGTTGTTTTGTATACAGAAAAGTGCCCCTCGCCCAATGCCCCAGAAGTGTGAGCAAGAGTAGGTGGCACAGGTCTGCATTTAGGCTTACCTCTCCTTCCCGGGGCCCTAATAAAGGGTTATAGACAAAGAAACTGAGTAGAGACGGCGTATATTGTTTCTCTTGCATGCCTGATGCCATTCTGGGACTGTAACATACATAACAACAAAGAAGGGTTATTAATCTTATCCTAATTTCAAAGTGGTGGGATTGTCATTTGTGTCAATAAGATGTGTAGATGAGATGACTGACAAAGAGTACCACACAGAAACATTATGTTTTACCTGATCATCAGCATTAGTGTGGTTTGTGTCTGAACTACCGCTAGGCTTGGTTAGCATGCCTCGCGTCTGCGGAGAGGACACATGCTACATCATCATCACATATCCTTACAGATACATCCTACCACAGAAGACACATTTCCTTACAAGGATCTTACAGTAGTCTAGTGGGATTGTTTTGCGTCCAATGGCACGGCAATGAAATTCATCATTTGATGAATAGTTGACTTAGAATATGTCCAAAACTTAGGCTAGATCAACATTATCATCGGCAGTGAGAATCCACTTGACACACTTTGACCTGAACGCAGAACTAGCAAAAATGTGTCAAACTATCTAATAATTGAGAAATGCTAACTTTACGGCTACCAGCAGAGTAAAAAACAAATACAACTTCTGTTGTCCAAACCAACTAGCTAGCTAGCAAGCAATTATAACCGACGTCAGGTGATCAATTTGTATGGATAGTGCCCCTGCTGCAGCAGTCACAACAATCAGCAGTTAACCCACTGTTTCTATGTTGTTAATGAAACAAAGCAGGACGTAGCACGAAACTCCGCTTAAATGACACGATAATATAACATAGATACTCACTTTTTAGTGGATAAACTTAACACATACAGGTGATTTGAGTTATCATCGACATAAATAAGAGCGAAAAGCTGAGATCTTAAGAGACAAGCCGTACTCTCTTCCTGCTTTTGACAGCATTAGATGTGTTACACTAGCAACTGTCCGGGTGGACATGATTTCTGAAGTAACCAATTCCCCTTGTGAACCATATCGGCCTAAAAGTACGTATTGCCTTGCAGGCAATGCATATGTAGAATGTTGTAATTATCTGATACTTATTACCACATAATACTACAAAAAACAATGTTTTATAATGTCTGCCACTGATATCTTTAGCTACTTATCAGTATAAATTACCACTGATGAAGCGATCACTATTGTTCATGGTTGGAACCTTCCATCATATATTATTACTATATTAATCAAATTACTTGAGATCAAACTTTAGATTGCTTATTGTCTTTCAGAAACGCATTGAGAGACTTTGGCTCAGTCCCCTCATATTGTGTCTTCAGAAATTTGCTTGAAATCTTTAAACTTATGTGCCTTATCTTGGACTATATGACAGGAGATGTTCCTTTATTGATAAAATAGCATTTGGCAAGAGTAGCTATCAGCCTAGATATAAGAGGGGAAAGGATTGTGTGTCAATAGCTAAAACAATTTTTTATTAATCTCTTTTTATAAAAAGAAGGAACAACAAAATCACAAAAGGACTGTAGTGTTTTTGTAAGCTGCATTTTATGAGAATGCTAAATGTTGCCTTAGTATGAGTTACCTCATGTGCTTTAATAAATCAAGGATAATCAAGGATAATATTTTCCAATAAGTATCAGGAAATCGTAATATTTTTAAATCGATTAATGTACTTTGTGCAAATGTAAAATAATATAAAGCTGGGATCAAAAGAACACAGCAAAGCCAGAAATATGCATTACAACATCTTTATTCTCATCAGTCAGTAATGGTCGACTTAACGTTTAATGCGGATACACAGGGGCTGGCATAGCACAACATAATCAAAAGGCAAATAAAAATAGTTGATGTCCTCTGTATGGAAAAAGGTGCGTTTATTTTAAAAACAGTTGAAGGCATAAGCGGGGTCTTGTGGAGAGCGTAGCGGAGCGGAGGAGAAGAGCAGGCACACGTCGTGCGGGAAGCCTTAGGACAGGACCATAGTCTGGAATTCTGAAACAGGAAGGAGATGACCAGGATCAGTTCTATGTTGGATTTCTGGTGGCACTTTTAAGTTTTTCTGTGCACGTTATTCCATGTACGATAATGACTATAGCTATTTCCCAAATCTTTTTTGACAACATAATCATCTTTCAATCCCCACCAAAAAAATCTGTTTAAAAAATGTGCCTGTCTAGGTTTCTACAGCCCCTCTCCCTCTCCCTCTCCCTCTCCCTCTCTCCCTCCCTCTCTCTCTCCCTCTCTCTCTCCCTCTCTCTCTCTCTCTCTCTCTCTCTCTCTCTCTCTCTCTCTCTCTCTCTCTCTCTCTCTCTCTCTCTCTCTCTCTCTCTCTCTCTCTCTCTCTCTCTCTCTCTCTCTCTCTCTCTCTCTCTCTCTGTGTGTGTGTGTCTGTCTCTCTCCCTCTCTCTCTCTCGCTCTCTCTCTCTATGACAATACCGAACCCTGGAATGACCTAAAACCAAACGGCCGTTCTGCAAGCAGATTAAAAAGAGTGTTTAGGAGGTCATTTGATTTTGTAAACCTCTTATGCAAGACAGCCACAGTGTTCACACATTACAGGGGAACTGGGTGAGAACCATTAGGTTCAAAAGCAGCATCTAGAAGTCACGGTTTTGGACTCTCAACTCACTAAGAAGATAAAGAAGATGTCCTAGGACAGCGTCCTGATTGAGATCAGAATCCGTTTCTGTCTATGTAGTCAACCTTCTACATCTATGATGGAGAAATACAGGCACACATTCTGAACTGGAAGGGGAGCACTCGTTATAACACAGTGGCATGCAGTTGCATATTTAGCGAATAACACAAACACACACACACACACACACACACGCACGCACGCACGCACGCACACACGCACACACACACACACACACACACACACTTAGACTATCTTTCTCTCTTCTTTTTATCTATTTATCTACGCCAAGTGAAATTGACCTCTGACCCTGAAGGAGCTCTATACAAGTGCAACTCACTTAACAGAGTACACCCATCGTCTTGCCCACTCAACAACAAAAAATATGACAGCGATGAACTATGACCCCTCCTTTGTGAGATTTGGGTGTTCCACTTTTAGGATTGTCCAGACACCCTAATACTGACCCTAAACATCTGTCTTGTCTAAAAAAGCCCGTAGATTATGATGAGAAAAAGATAAAGAGCTGGGTGGAACGGACTGTACACTCGCTAACAGGAAGGAAAACAAACCTGGACAGGTCTGCTTCATATTGTTCAGCCTTTGGCTCAATCACAGACTAAACAACCAGTGTCACGCAACATGTCATGCAGTAAAATGGGCTTGGTACTAACATGACATGCATTACTGCATGAACTAATACAGTGTTATGGTAGGACTGCTATTTGTAGTAGACATTTAAACATGTAATACAGAACATTAAAATAACTGAGACAGGAGAAATGGCATCATGTTTAGGAGTAAAATCTAGGAGTAAAGCTAGAAGAGGAACTACTTGTTAATGTGCTACAGTGAGCTCGACTTTAAGTGTGAGTTGTATGTTATCTGTGTCTGGGTTTTAAGTTTTGTATGTGTGTTTATTCTGGTATAAAATCATACCTTGCTCACTTATCCGTCTGAGTAAACAAATTATGAATATTATTTGGATTAAAACACTAGGCCTTATATCAAATGACTACTCTGGATGTGGTCAAAACACATCAAAATACTGTCAATAAGTTGTTTGATAAGGTTTTAACTGTGTGCAACATGTCATGGCAAACACAATCTCAAAAGCCACTGTGCGTCTACATCTTATACCTCACTGAACTCAACGCTGTGCCGTCCATATATAAAACACATGCCACCCTCTGGCTGTGCCTGTATCCAACCCACAAAGCCATCTCCACCTCAGATGAACTAGCTTACTGAAAAGAAACCAAGGTAGCGATGATCCCATTCATTTAGATTATGGACACACTTTAGTTCCCAATCTTTTTACCTTCTACTCCGATTGAGAGAGAGAGAGAGAGAGAGAGAGCGAGAGGGGGGGGGGGGGGGGGGGGGTGGAAGGGAGGGACGAGGATATGGACACACTTTAGTTCCCAATCTTTTTACCTTCTACTCCGATTTTGCCATCACTGTCATCGTCTGCTGCGGATATGAAGGACTTGGTCTCCTTGTCGGTCAGCGTTCGTGCCCCGGGGTCGAACCGCTGCAGGAAGAACCTGTGAACGAGCAGTGTTTAGCACAGTTTAACACAGGTGTTTAGTACAGTTTAACACAGGTGTTTAGCACAGTTTAACACAGGTGTTTAGCACAGTTTAACACAGGTGTTTAGCACAGTTTAACACAGGTGTTTAGCACAGTTTAACACAGGTGTTTTGCACAGTTTAACACAGGTGTTTAGTACAGTTTAACACAGGTGTTTAGTACAGTTTAACACAGGTGTTTAGCACAGTTTAACACAGGTGTTTAGCACAGTTTAACACAGGTGTTTTGCACAGTTTAACACAGGTGTTTAGCACAGTTTAACACAGGTGTTTTGCACAGTTTAACACAGGTGTTTAGTACAGTTTAACACAGGTGTTTAGTACAGTTTAACACAGGTGTTTAGTACAGTTTAACACAGGTGTTTTGCACAGTTTAACACAGGTGTTTAGTACATGTGAGTAGGTGTAGAAACCTTGCCCTTGCCCTTGTCCTAAAAAAGAAAAACACTCACAGACAAAAAGCACACACACATTTATTTGATAACATGCGCAGCCACACACACCCACACACACATGCACGCACACACACACACACACACACACACACACACACACACACACACACACACACACACTGCAGCTTATCCAGTTAAACCTGTGACGATTTTGCTGAATTGACCTACATTTTCATTCTTGTTGCTCGCTGGTGCAATCAGGTAATGAATTACAGAACACTAATACAATATGAACTGTCTATCCATGGATTACATTAGGAAAGGGCTTGATGTTCCCCTTCAAACCCACACAGGGAACGCATTTGACTAAACCTCTTACTGAGCAAACAGTAGGCTACAAAACACCTTCTCCAGTCACAGCACGCATATAGCCCTGTTTACCCTAGGCCTATAGCTCACATCCACAGCAGAGAAGTCTAGGTTTGTCCCTGCACCCTTGGTCTACAGAGTGGTCTACAGCTAAAAAAGAAACACAGCACACCCTGTATCTCTTTCACAATAGCCTACATTATAAGATCCATCTATTGCACATTAGCCCAGAGCACAAATCATAGCACAATATATTCATAAGCAAAAACAGAAAGGAGGTGCATGAATAGCATATAGGCTACATTTAGCTTTAAAGCTTTCAGTGCTTGTTATATCGTTATTTCGGGTGGGTTTCAAATCCCTAACTCAATACCAGACTAGGTATTCTAGGGTTCTACCAATTGATACAGATTTGGTTCTAAATTCCTTTACTTTAGCTCCGCCTCCTCAATGTAGCCGCTGCTGTCCTCGTCAAGGAGACCGAAGACGTCTTTGATCTCTTGGGGCGTCTTGGACGACAGACCACATAACTGGAAAAACTTTTTGTAGCAGAACGAGTCTACAGCTAGAAAAAAAACACACACAAACACACACAGATATACACTTAAACAGTTAGTATAGGATATACGCCCATATTAAAATAGGCACATTATACGCACACACTCACTTCCTGCACACTCACAATCACACACACAATCACGCACAACCACACACACACACACACACACACACACACACACACACACACACACACACACACACACACACACACACACACACACACACACACACACACACACACACACACACACACACACACACACACACACAGGAGTGGGTAAAGTTTGGACGTTAGACGTCCAGGTCAGTATCAGAGGAGATGAAACGGCTTTGTGACATTGCTCCAGGTGTCTGCGTTGTCCTTCCTATTTGCGCGCGCCCAGCGTGTCCAATTAAGACCTCTTTACACCCGGCGATGACATCTCACACCAACTCGTCCTCTAAATTCTGCGGCACTCAATAGAGTGTAACGGGGGTAACCCCTCGAGGCTGCTGTGGTATGGGCTATTTATTCACACAGCAAAAAGGCTGACGCCTTTATAGGAACATTTGTGTATTAGTTTATTATTTTGTTCTCACCAATAATCAAACTAAAGGTCATACCTCTCTTGTCTCTCTACTCTTCTGAGTCCTCTCACACCACCCACCCACCCTTTTTTTGTCGTCTCTTTCTTTCTCTTTCTTCTTTTTATTTGTATTTCTCTCTTTCTCTCTGTCTTTCTTAGACACCCCCCATATACACACACGCGCGCACACGCACGCACGCACTCTCTCACTCTCTCTCTCTCTCTCACACACACAAACACACACACACACACACACACACACACACACACACACACACACACACACATCACTCTCATTCTGTCACTTTCCACTGTGTTTTCGTAAGGACCCGAAGGCTCAGATAACATACCTTGGCAGTCCTTGATGGCATCGGCGATTGCCGCAGCCGAAAGGATTGATGCAAGTGACATAATAAACCTGCACGTGCAAAAGAAGAGCAGAGTAAATTACTCACACCTACAAAGCACACATATCCGCAAAACACACAATTACATTTTAGAAAAATATTGTAAAGCATCAGTCTATCTTCAATGATTAGAACTGTGTTAATGTTTGCACTATAGGTCGTTTAATATAGCGGAATAACATTATGTTTTATTTGAGAAGTCAAAAAATAATAGGCTATAAAAAAGCTGCACAAATGAGTTGATTTGTTAAAACTTTGCGCTGAAAATTGGACGATATCAAGGATTTAACTTGCATAACGTATCTCTTTTTCCTCATCGGTGTTTCTTTAGATTTAGCATTTTTGTTTAAGTCTCAACATTAACAAATGCTCGTCAAAAAGAGCCAAGTGAAAAGTTAAAAACAGGAGAAACAGAAATAACAATCGTAACTTCCACCACTGCCGATGACACCATAAAGCGCACACCTACAGCGGAGAACTCATCTAGCCATTGCATCTTCCAGCTCCTGCTCATTTTACCCGTATAGTCTACTCACCCGTCCGGAGAGTGCGCCTCGGTGATCGGTTACAGGAAGAGAAAGTAAGGCTTTATGGTGACTCTTGACAGGCAATAAGGACTTATATATGAAGGGGATGCGTCGACAATGAGCGATGCTTGAATTACCTGTCCGTGTATCGAATTCTCACAGCAAGGCCCTCCTCGAATTCCTTACCTAACTAATTAACCTTTAATATTTGTATTACCTATGGTTGCATGCTTGAAAGGCCGTGACACCTGTACTCCATCTGCCTTATACGTTGCTCTATATTATGCATAGCAAGTACATCTCTCTCTCTCCCTCTGCCCCCCCCCACACACACACACATCTCACTCTCTCCCCCCACCCCCTCTCTCAATGCAACCCTCCCCTCTGTCTGTCTAACACACACACACACACACACACACACACACACACACACACACACACACACACACACACACACACACACACAAACACACCTACACATTTACATGCACATGCACACTCCCATACACGTTTGCTGAAAAAAAACTACAAAAACATCAATATCAGTGTTACTCAATTTGTAACATTTCTTGTGGGAAAGTCGACAAAAATAAGTGAGCATATACGCATTATAATAATATCGGTGGTGGATTCATCCATCCTTTCGACAAATACCCAAATCATTTTTGGCTTCCAAAGCATGCGCCTCAGCAAATACGTTCTATGATGACGATGATAATGCACACTGTCTGTCCATCAGTGAATGTCATAATGTCAACCTAACCTCAGTTTACCTCTCTTCGTCAGCATATGGGACGATGCAAGTCCCTACCTCTCTTCTGACCTACCTGTTTTAGCTTATGTGTGATATATCACTGTCCAAAACAAATGCAAGAGTGCATTCAGGATGGATGTGTGTGTTAAGTGAAGGAATGTCAATATGATCTGAAGGTTATTTGGTGTTAACTTTGATGATGCATTTTTGCTATTATGCACAAGAGTAATTGTGCAGTGCATTGCAAAAAGCAGACTTAACTTTGAAGATACATTTTTGTAATTTTTGGGTTGTATAGTCGATTTATTCATTCTCGTTGATTGAGTACTTAGCCTGTTTATTGTGATTGCGTAGTCTTGGGACAAACAATTTCACTAAGGTTGTACGTACACACACACACACACACACACACACACACACACACACACACACACACACACACACACACAAGCACCACACAAACAATTAACCCCAAATGGCATTCTGTCTTATGTGAGACCATTCAGGTGAGTACACCTGGTCACCAAGGTGACCGAATCTGCTTGAGGTGAGTGCGCAGGTGTAACCTAGCAGCATGTCCAAACATCCAGCACAGCACGCCCTCTGATGACTTCAGTCAGCAGATAAACGGACAGGAAGGGGGCAAACAGTTTTTTTCTAACGAGGATCAAGGGAATAAAACTCAGTTCATAAACCAACACCCTGATTTTGATTTCTCATGCATCATCACACATGTTAACATCTATGTAGTTAGGGGAGACTGGGGACGGTTGCAACACGTTTTGAATTTCTCTCAGTTACTCAGAGGTTAATAGATATAGACCAACCAAACTTGTATATATTAAACTTACATCTGCCTTCTAGCTACCCATACAGTTTAAAGATGGCAACATATGACATGCAGTTTACAAAATTTATTTGAATCGAAGGAATTAGGGGACAGTTGCAACACAGTCAGGGGACAGTTGCAACATGTATAAAATACATCATATTCCAGTAATTAACTTTAGCTTTTTGTCTCAATGAGCATAGTATTCTAAAAATATATTTTGTTTTACAGTAATAGTATAATAATATTGATTTATTTAGTAATATTCATTGAATTACAGTTGAGTTTCAATTAATCAAATTGGGTTTTGTTTGTTTATGCATAGAATTTAAGCCTACCTTGAGTCAATGTGCAGATGTTACAGATGCAATACAATGACTTGTGTATGTTGAAAAAAGCATTACAATATTTATTTGGGTGAACTTGTCTATGTTGAAAAATAATGTTGTGTGGTCTGTTATATGGCTACTTAGCTTGTTGCAACTGTCCTCAACCTTGTTAGCCAGGACACAACAAAGTGTGCTAGCTAGACACACTGATCTTGAAACATGCTAACCATGTCACTTAGAAGTCAACAAAACAAAGATTCAAACGAATTAGGTTTCAATCAATTCATACTTAAGGCCAGGAAACTATGACAAAATGAACATTTCATGAAAAAATTTGCCTACTTTCATACATCAAAACAAATTTTTAAATAAATACAGCAGCATATGATGAATGTGTCTACTGTCTTGATGGTGGGGGGAGGGTCTAACTGAGCATGTGCCGTATGCGTGTCATCACTCTAGCATGTTTCTGATTGGAGGAATAAAAATGGTTGCAACCGTCCTGTTGCAACCATCCCCAGTCTACCCTATATTATAACATATTTTATATATGGTATGTCTTCTTTTGTCGGCACTTCACCATTTGATGAAACTGTTGCATTGCTTGACCCAGTTCAATCTAAGCATATTCCAAACACCTGTATTCAGAAAGAGATATAGTGTTCTAACTCTATGGTTCTGAGAGCGAATTCTGTTCTCCTCAGTTGTAGCACAGTGGAACCAGTATTTGTGGTAGATTTAAGTAAATAATTAAAATAAGTAAAAACTGTTTGAGAAACTAGCGACCAAATAAATACATCAACTCAAGAATGAACATTTCAAAATATTTTTTGTTTTGAGTTTTTATTTGAATGACTGCAATGACCTTCCGCCTACTGCGCTGAGCGCTTTGTTCTGTGCTCTTCCATACTTTTCAGGTGTAGATTTTTCGACCTGGGTCGCCATCTAGTGGTTGGTATACGTAAATGCAGGGCTTCAACATGTCGATCGCTAGCAATACACACAAGTCTTTGAAGAAGCACAATATTGTGACATCCTTTTATTCATTGAAGAGTAAACACTCTTCAGGCTTGTGGGGAGATACAGTCAAAACAGTCTGCGGCGACATTCATAAATAAAATGAATATAAAAAAGATACAGAATTTGACAGCCAACGGCCAGGAAATCCTCAACAGTACAATTGTGGTTCCCTAGGATGAGCTTATGCCTTGACCAGGGCAGCGAACTCTGCAGAAGAGAGGAGAGAGAGAAAATCAGTCAAGGTAAGGCCTGAAAATAGTGATTCACTAACAAAAGAAAAAAATTATAATTATAAAAAAATATTTATATATATGTATATATATATATATATATATATATATATATATATATATATATATATATATATATATATATATATATACACTCTGTACATTTTCAGAGAGTTAAGACAAAGCAAAAGAACAGCGTGACATTAAATAATTTATGATTGTAAACAAAAGCTTTGAGAGGAAACCTAAGAGGGCAAGGTTGAGGGACCTACAGACCAAATAGGAACAATATTGTGTTGAGACTTTACAATATTATATATCAAGCCTTGCCAATTGATGCTCATTATTATAGACTAAAACCTACTCAAAGGTCAGATGTCAGAGATTAAGGGTCTTCACCTCCCTTGGAGTTGGTTAGCGAGATGTTTTTTTTTAGACTAGCTAGTGAGACAGAAACTGAAAAACATACATTTTTATAGTCCTGGCTGGATATTACATTGCAAAGACCCCACCGCCCCTCCTCCTGAAATGTATCGTTTGAATTGAATTGTTTGGTTACCATCGACTCCGATCATGCCGTCACCGTCAGCATCTCCAGCCTTCAGGAAGGCCTTGGTCTCAGCGTCTGTCAGAGCTCTGGCGCCAGCGGAGAAGTTCTGGAGGAACAGCCTAAGGAAAAACAACACCACAACAATGAGCTCACAGGAAAACAACACACAGACTCAATTATCCCTGGATATTTCATGGTTTATCAACATTTGAGGTTGCCAGCCATGTTCTAGCTCAAGTTTGGTTTGAAATAACTTAACCTGCTAAATCTAACAAACTGTTTCCCGAATATAGTGCCAATAAGTTAGTTCTATGTGTTATAAGTACAAACAGGTAGTGACCCTAAAACGTCTTGATGTTGTATCCATTTCAAATAGGGCCGTATTAAACAAACAGAAAGAGGAAAGAGTCTAAAGTATGTGGGTCTTACTTGAGCTCATCCTCCTCAATGAAGCCACTCTTGTCCTGGTCAATGACGTAGAAGGCTTTCTTCACATCGTCCGCAGACTTGCCGGCCAGACCCACCTTGGTGAAGAACTCCTTGTGCTTGAAGGAGTCGGCAGCTAAGGTGGAGAGAGAGAATAAGAGAGGGGGAGAGGGGTAGAGGGGGAGGGGGATGGGTGGGGTGGAAGCCAGCGAGCGGGTGAGAAAAAAGGGAGGGATTACATGAAAATGGTATGATGGGACAAGTGATAGAGGGAAAACGAGAGTGGGTGAAAATGTCTCAGAACTCTGATAGCCTGCAAGAGGTGACGATGCAGACGGTCACTGATATCTACTGACCAGCTGTCACCATGACAGCTATTTATGACCATCTCAAAGCTCAGACTTACACCCCGACATGATTACAAGATAACGAATGCAAAATGTAAAATGACCATTACTATAATCACAATAATATAACATTTAAGAATCTCACCCTGTCGATTTGTTTAGATTTCTAAGGCCCGGTTTCCCCTACAGGGATTAAGCCTAGTTCTAGACTAAATCTCACTGTCAATGGAGATTTCCCGTTGAAAATGTTTTTAAGTCTAGGATTTGGCTTTATCCCTGTCCGGGAAACCGGGCCTAAGAGTATAAAAATTGCTTTCTGTGACTGGAGTCGAGTGATCTATGAAATGAATATTAATTGTACTGTACTCTTGGCTTGAACATTTAAAGTCGTCTATTCATAGGACTGGGTAGCATTGATAGCCTAAACTTAAACCGCTCACCTTCTGCAGAGCAGGCAAATGTTTAAAAGAGATCATTTTAATCAAGGATTGAAGTCTTGACTTTCTCCTCTTGGCTCAAAAAGCAAATAGACATGCAAAGAGCTACCGTTAAGGTAATGTTCTATCATGGTGTTTCAACTCTCCCTGCAAAGTATTTTCTTCCTCCAAATTGATAGAGATCCTACCTATAAATATCACTTGAAAATCTTGTAGATGAAACATTTAGTCATATTTGCAGTATGATCACACTGTATAACAAGGTAATTGACATTACATCTATGGCAAGGAGTGCTTGTTTTTGGTACCTGTGCAGGCAGCGATGGCTGCAGTGATGTCAGCATCTTTAAGAACACCGGCGAATGCCATTTTTAGCTGAGGGGAGGAGAGAATAAAGCACACCATCAGCTCCACATCGTCAAATCAAAAACTACTGCCTCATGTAATAAGGTTGCCTCAAGTAAATCTAAGCATGAATAACAGTTTGATGATGATCTAAGTCTGCAATGTTGATCCCCATCTCTATAACGTGGATCTATGACGTTGCTATCATGTCCCCTTTGGTTCGAGTATTGTCTTTTGTCACTAATTTCTATTATTAATTTCTATTATTATCTATAAAGAAATATAGCAATTTTCTAAAACGGTTTTGAATAATTGCAAAAGCATGCATTGCATTTCTGAGCTTGTCCTTTCAGTATGGGTGGGGTTGAAGGAATCAGAAATGGTAATCCACTAATCCAAAGCCAAAACACTCCTGGACAAATGATAGAATCTCCTTTGCTGCAGTTGGGTTGGGATTTGGTAGGGATGTCCTTCCATTTTGGTTCCCTTGGTTACTCCAAAATCCAAACTTTTTAGTTTTTCTCTGGTTTTGAATACATGGCTCTCTAAAGACCGTTTCCCCATTTGATGCTCCATTTGCAAGATGCAATGCATAAGACCTGCTGAAAATAAATGGAGCAGTCTAGCAATGAACCCCTGCCTGAAGATTTCCTCCACTCACCTCAAGTTTAGGCTTGTGTGAGTTCGCTAAGATGAATCTGGCAACTGCAGTACGGTACCCGGCGTTGATCCACTACCTTATATACTTCTACTCAACCGAAATATGAGGCACATGTAACAGATACCGCATGCAAAGCAGTTGGTTGAAAAATGTGTCCACTAGTCACTGCCGTTCTATTTATATGTACATAAATGAAGATGCTTAAAAGGTACGTTTATTAAAGTGCTTAATATTCAGACAGGCTAATAATAATCGTAGCTGATTTGCTGAAGAAAGCAATTCTCCGGTGCGGCAGTTTTTCGACTGACGTGAGAAATTTTGCACGAACTGATGGATGAAAAAGTAAGGTAACAGTTCTCGGAACTTTAATACATTTTAAATACAGTTAGGTGGAATGTACTATGTCATGTTATGAGGCTGTAGATGTTAGCAAGTTTATTTTTAACATGCTTTAATGTTAGCGCGAGAGTTGTACTATGTTAGATGGCATTTCCCTCCATTGCTATATCACGACACCAATTCAGTTTTAAAATGTATTTTTATTCACTTATAACTTGGCGGTATAGTTTTGTGAGAATAATCTGGTGGCCAATTGGCACGCGTAAAACGTCTGGAATGAGTTGAGTGGCGTTCCGGTGTCGAAATAAAGTGTGGAGTGGCGTTGATTGATCGCTGTGGGCTGTTGTGTTGCGAATTGGAAAAGAAAAAAATAATTTGCTTAAAAAAATATGTCAGTGTCATAAAGAAATAATTTCAAAATATTTAACTTATTAGGATAAAATAACAGTGTACGGAATATATCTATATTGCACATGACAGTTTCCCCACACGTAAATTATTACAAATTAAAATGGGTCTGAAATAACGAATCAATATTTCATGGAAAAACCAACTCTTAAGATGAAGATATATTCCTACTATAACTACATTTTCTACATTTCTTGTAATTGCTGTAAAGCTGCTTTTACTCTTATTAATGTAGAAATGTAGAAAGCTCAAGATATTTAACATAAGAATATTCCACTTTTTGTGAATTATAACCGAGGGTTTAGGCAGGTTCTAAGACAGACATTAATCAGGCATCATCTCATAGGCACTGCGAGGTAGCATTTTTGTGTGCATATTTTAAGGAAAGCATTTGATACTCATCAGAAATACTAATTCACAGTCCACAGTCCACATCGAGACAATAATATTTTCATTATCATCTTAAAAAAATGTGCACATACAGTATAGTCATGAAGAACGGCGGCTAATCAGTGACATTAAAAGTAACAAACACATCAATGTGTGCAGCACCAAAAACAATCAAGAGAAATATTGTGATGAATCCATTTTTAATGGTATTATAGTTTTATGTTAATTGTTTAAGATTTTGTACAACTTTGAATTGTCCAGATATCATCTAAACTTAAACTTTCAAGGTTGCACAGCATCACATTTTTTAAATGCACACTGGTTGCTATTGTAAAGATTACAACTGTGTCTTTTTTCCCCCCAGATTGGAATTAAAAGCGTTGTCACGGGAACCACTGTCATGGTCAATGTTCCCATCAAATGGACACTACAAACTTGAGTCGTTTGAAGGATATGCCATCTCATCATCACGGCATCATTTGATGTAAAAAATGGTTGATGAAAGGGTGGGCCTATGGGGTCACTTAGGTCAGCAACCTCATACGACTTTAGGTGGTTTGGTGGAGGGGGTGCTGGGGTTCATCCTGCCATGCTAAGGTGAGGTGAGCTAAACTGAGCTGAACTGAGCTGAAGAGATCCGAACTATGCTGGTTGGTTAGACGTCCAGCGTACACCTAAGAGAACAATATTGTGTTTTGTTGTTTTTTTCCAATATGGGTAAACCAGTGGCTGTACTAAAGCTGTGCAGCTGTACACTTACAAAAGAAAATGACAATTGTTTCTAATTACATAATTCTTCTGGGCCAAGTCAGTTGAGGTAATGGTTAGGTCCCCATTGTGAAAACAATGGGACTCACTCGATCAAATAAAGGATAAATTAATAAATAAATAAAAAAACATTAGGTGATTTATGTGGGTCAATTCAGATTAGGCACTGTTTAGCTCTCCAGTGTGAAAACAACTTAAAGTATGTACTGATTTATCTATAGGTCAGGTCAGATTAGGTACTGGTTAGCTTTCCAGTGTGAAAACAACATTAGGCATGTACCAGGTCAGGTCAGATTAGGTACTGGTTAGCTCTGCAGTGTGAAAACAACATTAGGTACTGATTTATCTATAGGACAGGTCAGATTAGGTACTGGTTAGCTCTTCAGAGTGAAAACAACATTAGGTATGTACTAGGTCAGGTCAGATTAGGTACTGCTTAGCTCTCCAGTGTGAAAACAACATTAGGTACTGATTTATCTATAGGCCAGGTCAGATTAGGTACTGGTTAGCTCTCCAGTGTGAAAACAACATCAGCTATGTACTGTATGGTCAGATTAGGTACTGGTTAGCTCTTCAGAGTGAAAACAACATTAGGTATGTACTAGGTCAGGTCAGATTAGGTACTGCTTAGCTCTCCAGTGTGAAAACAACATTAGGTACTGATTTATCTATAGGCCAGGTCAGATTAGGTACTGGTTAGCTCTCCAGTGTGAAAACAACATCAGCTATGTACTGTATGGTCCATCTGCTCTATTCCTGACTGTCTTCCGTTTCAGAGTCGCGTTACAAAAATGTTCGTGTGTGTGTGTGTGTGTGTGTGTGTGTGCGTGTGTGTGTGTGTGTGTGTGTGTATGACACTCTTGACAAAATCTCCGAGGCTAAAGAAGTTGTTGATCACTTCCAAGTTCAGGCCTTTGTTTTGTTTTGCTTTTTAGGTGCAGAAATCATTGGACTACATTGAAAAAAGCAATTATATATACTGTAAATAAAGTACAATACAAAATGAGATATCAGGAGACACTTTTTTCTCAAATGTTTCTCCTTTTCCTGCAATATCCAGTGTTGCAATATATATACAATATGCTCTCTCTCTCTTTCTCTATCTCGCTCGCTTCGTCTCCCTCTCGATGTCTCTCGCTCTGTCTGCCTCTCTATCTCTCCCTTTCTCTCTTCCCTCTCTCACTCTCTTTCTCCTCATCTGCAGAAATATAAATAAACCATATACTATATCACTCTCCCCTGCCAGCAGTAGCTAGCCTAAATAAAGGTTCCTATGAATTTGCTTGATTGACAGGAGGCCTTGTAGATGGGCAGTTCTGAAACCTTAGACCAGGGGCAGGCACATGTGTAGAAGTGCAGACTGGCAGTAATGGGAGCATTCTCAGTCTTTAAATGATATGTAGGAAATATTGAGTCGTAAATACAAAAAGCACATATTTCTTTTTCTTTTTAATCCGAATATGAGTTTATTTTTGTTTCAGGAACGTGCAAAAGAGAGAGAGATGGTATATCTTTGCACACATGGTGAATGCTGACATAAAACGTATTTAAAAAACATGAAGAGTAAACACGCTCCAGGGAGTTACAGTCATAACAGTCTGCGGCGAGATTCATGAATAAAATGAATATAAAAAAGATACAGAATTTGAGAGCCAACAGCCGGGAAATCCTCAACAGTACAATTGTGGTTCCCTAGGATGAGCTTATGCCTTGACCAGGACAGCGAACTCTGCAGAAGAGAGAAAGAGAGAGAGAGAGAGAGAGAGAGAGAGAGAGAGAGAGAGAGAGAGAGAGAGAGAGAGAGAGAGAGAGAGAGCAAGAGAGAGAGAGAGAGAGAGAGAGAGACAGAGAGAGAGAGAGAGAGAGAGAGAGAGAGCAAGAGAGAGAGAGAGAGAGAGCAAGAGAGAGAGAGAGAGAACAAGAGAGAGAGAGAGAGAGAGAGAGAGAGAGAGAGAGAGAGAGAAAGAGGGGGGGGGGGAATCCGTCAGTGCAAGGTAAACCATAGATCTCAAGGCGTCTATCAAATTATCTTTAAATCATAAAAAAATGTAGAAAGTATTGTCTCTGTCTACAAACATTGGTTAACTACTTTACTTTTTAACATTTTCGGGAGGTCTATACATCCCACCAGTATTTCCAGTTTACTTTGTAAGTATACCAATACAAAGGAATACTCTTACTGTTGCAGTCTAACTGATTAACTAAAAGCTTTTAAAAGCAATTTCTAAGGGAATACTATGCAGAATGATCAAAAATTTACCTAGACTTAAGAGGGCCACAAGAAGGTGGTTTAATAAACAATATCTTTATAAAAACAAAATGTATTTTGACTATGTTGTCTACAATTTGTTGACAATTCGATTTTGCAACCTCACTAACATGACAACCTTTGTACAGGTTGTACAGATCTATTTTTTATAAATTGTTCTGATGTGTATGTGAAACTTTTATGTGCTGCGATTTTGGCCAGGTCTCTCTTGTAAAAGAGATATCGAATCTCAATAAGAGTAGCCTGGTAAAATTAGGAAAGGTGTATTATACAATTATTATTAAATCTAGTAATACAATCCCAAAATGTGACGTATTCGCTGTAGTTATTTCAAGGAATTATTACTTGAATTAACAAACTGTTGCTTTGGAGTATTTTTCCATTTTCATTAAAGATTGGATACTATCCATAGACATGCTCATAATTCCATATCTGAATGATCAATAGATCAACAATGGATGGATAAGATAAGGTATTAATAGGCTGTGCTATATTGTAAGATCCACACTGTTTACATTGAAAGAAAGATGAAAGTAGTTCTTAAATCGGTTGAAAAAATTATGCTGATAATTGTTAAGCATCGACTCTGATCATGCCGTCACCATCAAAGACCCCCCCCACCCCTTTTCCTGAAATGTATCGTTTGAATTGAATTGTTTGGTTACCATCGACTCCGATCATGCCGTCACCATCAAAGACCCCACCGCCCCTCCTCCTGAAATGTATCGTTTGAATTGAATTGTTTGGTTACCATCGACTCCGATCATGCCGTCACCATCAAAGACCCCACCGCCCCTCCTCCTGAAATGTATCGTTTGAATTGAATTGTTTGGTTACCATCGACTCCGATCATGCCGTCACCGTCAGCATCTCCAGCCTTCAGGAAGGCCTTGGTCTCAGCGTCTGTCAGAGCTCTGGCGCCAGCGGAGAAAGTCTGAAGGAACAGCCTAAAGAAAAACAAGCAAGGAAATGAATATCACCTACTATATCAGAGACCATTACAGCTAAATAGTGCCTTTGTGAAGAGTTTAAATATGTATATGAATCTATTGCTCTGTTGTTTCGAAATATCAAGGGAGAGGATAGGAAGGAAAGTGTGGAGAGTATAAAAAGGATTCATGTATGAAAATTTGGAGTTTTGTTTTGAATTGTCAGCATTTTATCAGCAGTTTAAATTACCCTCCCGGCAGAAATGCCTTTCCAAATCAGTCCAGATGTATTGATTTCAGTTCAAGTTGTTGGGCAGAAAAACGGTTCAAGTTCCTAACAAACAAGGAAGATTGCAAGTCTTACTTGAGCTCATCCTCCTCAATGAAGCCACTCTTGTCCTGGTCAATGACGAAGAAGGCTTTCTTCACATCCTCAGCGGACTTGCCAGACAGACCGACCTTGGCGAAGAACTCCTTGTATTTGAAGCTGTCAGCAGCTGTTAGGAGGGGGGAGAGAGAGCATGAGAGACAGAGAGAGACAGAGGAGGGGGAGGTGGGGGGGGGGGGAGAGGAGGAGACAGAGACAGAGAGAAAGACAGCAAGAGAGAGAGAGAGAGAGAGACCGGGAGAGAGAGAGAGACCGGGAGAGAAAGTGGGAGAGCCAGAGAGAGCAACAGAAAAATATTAGGTTGCAACATAAATGTATGAGGTTCCTTTTATCTAATTTCAGTCCAATTATAGTTATAGTATTACCTACATGCATGTGTGCTGAGCTATGTTTCAAAGTTTGTTATGCTTCATTGAACTATTGCTCTTCCAATTTCACTTTTTCCACCTTTCAATTAACTGAAAGGAGGACTACAAATCCCAAAAACTGGCATTACTCCAACCAGTAATAAGATATGTTTACTATGGGATGTTGTTCAGTTCTTATTTCATGTACAGGAAATAGTTTACGATGTTTTCCTTTCTAAGTTAAGCTGTTATCTATGAAAAACTATGCTAGATTTGCTACTAAGCAGTTTAGCCTCCATTTGTTTCCCAGAAGAGGAAAACAAGTTTGAGGGTCGCACCTGCGCAAGCTGCCAGGGCAGCGGTGATGTCATCGTCTTTAAGGATTCCAGAGAATGCCATTTTGATTTGTTCTAGGACACAAAGAAAAACAGACAGACAAAAGAATTTAGCAATTTTTCAACAAAACATACATTCAATGCAGTTTCCAGAAAGTGCTTGATCTTTACTCATCGGAAAACCCTGAAACTAGTTTATAGGACGCTGTTGGAAAGTTGTTCCGCGTTGAGAAGTTGGTTTATAGTTGGCTGGTTGTTTTACTCTTTTCAACTGTGTTCAGTTCAAATCGTATATGTGCAAAGCATTAGTCTACAGCACATATTGGTATGTATCGGTTCAGGCCATTTGCCTGTGAGGCAGATGAGCAGCGAAGCCAGTCAACAGCTAATCTAAGACTAGAGGGCCTGCATCCTGGCATTGGCCCTTTCAGTGTAATGTATTAATGATTTCTTTATCTACTGTTTCTGTCTCTTCAGAACTCTTATGTGTGTGTGTGTGTGTGTCCCTCCTTAACAAGCTTCTTTTGTTCCATTAGCCTTTAGCCAGAAAGATTTAAAGTGACCTTAAAGATGAATATCACAACATCCACTCATCTATCTGAAATTATATCCTCAATCCAAAGTCCATTAGCAAATCGCCACCGAAACAAGGGGTAGGTCCTCCAAATGTAAGAAAAAAAAAATGGTCTTCTTGCAGTCCCGTTTGGCCTTTTTGAAACTCCAAATAAATTCCAAGAACAAAATGTTTTCATTTTGTACTCCTTGGCATCGTGTGTGCAAAGAGAGCCAACAACAAACAACAAAAGTCTTCTTCACTCCTGACTTTAAGTCTTGGGGGTTGAAGTAGTCTTCTTCACGCCTGACTTTAAGTCTTGGGGGTTGAAGTAGTCTTCGAAGTTCGACAGAGACGAAAGAGCATCAGTCCCACTGGAAGGAATGTATATGTGGATTTGAAAACTCACCTTGAGCGGTTTGACCGAGAGGAGGGCTGCTGTTTCTCAGTTGAAGGCCGGATGAGATAAGTGGCCAAGGGCTCCAGCATTTTATACCTTCGTACCATTCGAGGTGTAACACACACCTTATGCTTAGGGTTAGTCTTTTCTTGAAAAATGTGTCAACTATTAAATTTGTGCTATTTATATCCAGGGGATCCAGTCCTTCTATGAAATGCAAGAGGGGCATTTTTGGGCGTCAAGGAGACCTGCCTCTCATTGGCTTGCATGTTAACTGTAACATGCCTGCTATGCGTTTTTACTGTAATTTGACTCCACTCACTTGCAACATGCATGTGTTGAGGACTTGAGATCCACTGAGTGGGTTTGGAGGAATGAGAGCTGATTGAGAGCACATATTTGGGGACCACTCCCTACACTTTTGAATATGACAGCATCCTGTACGGATGTTACCCATTTGTATTGCTTTATATAACATGCTTAACTACACTGTTTACTACACTGGTTATCACATGGTGAGCCACATTCACTGTCATATCATTCTGATGGGGAGTGATGTAGTAAGAAATATCAAATTCAAACTTAAAAAAAAGAAGAAAGTAAAATAATAAGTGTCTTATTTCTCTATTCAGTTCAGTATATTCTTTCAATGTGTTTGGCTCTTAGTTATAAGCATAGGTATAAGTATGTCCATTCAGGAAGTTAGGAAACATGTCAAATTATTTAGCATCTGAACATCAAGCATCATCAACATTTGTTTCTACATTGAGCACAAGTAAAAAAAAAAAAAGAAAAGACCTCAACCAACGTGTTCACACTGATGGACTGGAAATAAACACTTGCTTAGCTCTTATCTAGGTGATTAGGTCAGGGATGCACCTATTTTAACTACCTGACTTGTAGTTTTTGCCCTTCTCTTTTTGTAGGCACAATTTGTTTGTACGTCGCTTTGGATAAAAGCGTCTGCTAAATGAATGTAATGTAAATGTAACGTAAATGTAATGTAATGTAAACACTTGAGTTCGCCAGTTGCTAGGACACGGGGGTACTGGAGAGAAACCAGAGCCCTCTATGGTGCCTCTCGAGCCATGCTGCGTGTCACATCACAGGAGGAAAACCACTGACTGGGGATGATCTACGACCACTGTAGCCACTTGAGAGGAATATTGGCTTCAGTTGACTTGGCTGTTTTGAATGCATCGCATGCTCATATTCAACCCCCCCCCCCCCCCCCCCCATCCAACATCAGAGATTGGCACACCGACAGGTGCTTTGGGATTTTAGGGACGAACATACTTTTATTTATAAACTTCCTCATCAGACAGAATGAGGACAGCTGTGTAAGCATGGCAAGGGTTAATCCAGCAAACTGTTTATTTGTATTAGTTTACAAGATCATATATTTATCTTCAAAACTGCAGCACAACATGTTTAGCACTCCGTGGATATGTCCCAGTACACGGAGGCCAAGCTTTATTTCACACTGTATCTCCACAATCTAAACTACATGTAGAGAATTAGTGAGTCCATCTTGTCATCAGTACTCAAGGGTACCCAGGTCTTATGAAGACTTGACCAGCGCAGAGAACTCTGGAGGACAGAAAGAAAGAAAGAAAGAAAGAAAGAAAGAAAAAGAAAGAAGGAAAGAAAGAGAGCGATAGAGAGAAAGAAAGATAGATATACATATAGAGAGAAAGAAAGATATATAGATAGAGAGAAAGAAAGAAAGAAAGAATGTTAAAAAAACAATGTGTGCACCATTTAAAATATTAAACAACTGCACACTTGCTCTGTAATGCGATGTCTATCACTCTAATCAACCCACAACTGCAACAGCCATTTATGGAAGCTCAAGTGTACATCTCTGCCAGTGACACAAAGTTTGTCCTGAGAGGCAGTTGGAGTTTTTTGGTTGCCTGGTAACAACGGTGGCCCCCAGCCCCTGCCTACCTGCCCAGCCAATCTTGCCGTCGCCGTCCGTATCGGCAGCCAATAGGAATGATCTGGTCTCAGCTGCTGTCAGAGGCCGCGCCCCCTTTGAGAAGTTCTGCAAGAACAGCCTGTGGAGACAGCGAGGAAGGAAGGTAGGAAGGAAGGTACACAACCAAAGAAGAATACACACAAGTAATTCAAAAAATATTCATGTCCACAAACTTGTGGAAAACAACACCATACAATGTAATAAAAAACATTATTTTGAGAGACAACACAAGAAGAAGAGCCATCTCTGTACTTATTGATATAGTGATCGTCGAGCTGGTTGAGCTGGTAAAGCATTATGTGTTCATACCTCTAGCATTGTCTGCTCCTACCACTAGCATTATGTGCTGATACCACTAGCATTATATGTTCATACCACTAGCATTATATGTTCATACCACTAGCATTATGTGCTCATACCACTAGCATTATGGGCTCCTACCACAGCATTAGGTGTTCATACCACTAGCATTATGTGCTCCTACCATTAGCATTATGCGCTCATACCACTAGCATTATGTGCTCATGCCACTAGCATTGGGCTTTCATACCACTAGCATTCTGTGCTAATACAACTAGCATTATGCGCTCATACCACTAGCATTATGTGCTCATACCACTAGCATTGTGTGCTCATACCATTAGGATCAAGAGGTCAATTCCCCCAGGTGACTCATTCTAAGTATTGTTTTTTAGGTAGTGTAATTAATATGATGAAGTGCAAATATGTATTTTTCCCACAGTCAAACGTGAATTTGGCCTGGTTGTCGGAATTGTGAGGTTTAAACTGAAATTATGTTTCTGAGCATAGTAAAGGTAGACCTGAAAGTACAGTTCTTTGTTTTGAGAAGTCCAATATAGCATGTAGTAACAGTTTACTCAACTGTAGCTCGTCCTGTTCGATGAACCCACTCTTGTCCTGGTCCAGGATCATAAAGACCCTCTCAATCTCAGGAGGAGACTTCTTAGACAATCCCACCATTTTGAAAAACGTCTTTGGACTAAAGGAATCCTTTACTGAGTGTAAAAAAATTAAGACACCATAGAGAATCCAGGCGTTACTTATACAATAACTAACAGTGACACAAGACCTTTGTCAAATTAAAAGCAAAGGTTTTGAAATACTACATAGTAAAAAAAATTCAAGTTGGCTCAACTTATGTAAACATAGCTTTGTTGAAGCAAAAATATAAATAAATAATAAATAATTAATATATATATATATATATATATATATATATATATATATATATATATATATATATATATATATATATATATATATATATATATATTGCACCAGTTGAAAGTTTGGACGCACTTTCTCATTAAAGTGAATGGGAAACTGTGTCCAAACATTTGACTGGTTCTGTTTGTCCACAAAATAACATACAACTGAAAATGTCAACGTGTTTATGAGAGCAGCATGAGGGCCAGTGTTTTTTGTCCCATGCAACATACACCAACCGGAATAATAATAAATAAAAAGATTGTCAATAATGCCCATCGTAACACAGCTCTATGAAAGAGCTTCTCACCTCTGCAAGCGTTGATAGCTGACATAATATCCGACGCTGCCAAGAAGTCTGCCAGGGCCATGCTAGCGACAGGGATGCGGCGCAGGTCTTTCAGTCGTTAGTATCTGACGTTGTTAATATGGCAGCTCCTGGTGCTTGATATAGGAGTTATAAAAGCAGTGAGCCACACATGAAGGTTTAAAGTGAATGACCGAGGACTCCTATGGCGTGTCAGACACCACCTGCGTTGGCCCTGTCACAAACAGGTGGCGGGCCCTGACACACTCATGGGGGCAACTTCAGCCTCAACCGACAGGTAACCCCGACAACGCTCAGCGTCTGTCTGTAAGCTTGCTGTGTGTTTTAAAAGGGTATTCTGCAGTGTGATATTGTTTGTTAAAGATTGTCCGTATTATCTATAAACCTTTAGAAACTCCCAACGATCCTGGTCTTCCAATCCACACACTAAACTCATCTTCGTACGTGTGCAACTCATTTTGTAAATATATACATATATAGTATATATATACGTATATATATATATATATATATATATATATATATATAGTGAGTGTGAGTGTGTGTGTGTGTGTGTGTGTGTGTGGGGGTGTGTGTGTGTGTGTGTATGTCTGTGCACGTGTGTCCATGTTCTCGCAAGCCTTATGTCTGTCTGGATTAGGACAATTAATTAACGGCGCACTGCAGTGTGGAGTACATTTTGTGTGTGTGTATGTGTCTGACTGTGTGTGCGTGTGTGTGTGTGTGTGTGTGTGTGTGTGTGTGTGTGTGTATGTTTGTCTGTCCTCCTCCACTGCTGGCACAGGGTACAGCTCCGTTAGAGCCTCTTCACCCCTCCCCTTCCTGGTTTCCTGGTTTTCTCTTTGGCAGGGGTGTCTTCCTGGCTGCTATCTTTTCTTTTTAGTTTTTTGGCCTTGCTACACGTTCAGTCTTCCCCAGGCTAAAGGGGACAGGACTGCGTGAGGTCATGTCTATTTAAAAAGGGTTTAGATCACCAACGGGCCTGGTGATGTGGGCCAAGGGATTTGGGCACCAGTGTTCCTATCCAAACTGGACTGCACTGGACTGGACTGGACTGGACCGGACCGGACTAGA
>JAPMUY010005592.1:62500-72500 GCA_026901105.3 Galaxias olidus
GATGTCATATTTTGTTTTTCCATTTCCTCACACATTTGACTCATAGTAGTGGTACAGTACCATAATTACGTCATTTGAACTCTGGAACTCTCTCTAGAATGGAGCTCTTAATTAAATTAAAGTTATTATTATTATTATTATTATTATGAATTAGAGTCATTTTATAAGAAGTTTCCTTTTGGTTTTCATCCATACTGACCAGGAGAAAACACAGCCAGCTAGCAGGTCTTCACCCGCAGAGATCTGAAACTGGATCTAAGGGTGGTACACTGTCGTCAAAATAATCTTGTTTACCTTCCACTCAACAAAGTCTCTGTTGTATCCGATGATCATTACTTTGTTTTGTTTTTGTGTGTGTGTGTGTGTGTTGTGTGTTTGTGTTCTGGGTGTGTGTGTGTGTGTGTGTGTGTGTGTGTGTTTGTGTGTATTGTGTGTGTGTGTGTGTGTGTGTGTGTGTGTGTGTCTGTGTACTGAGCAGCATGGTATTAGGGTTTGTCTCTGGGTGTTGTGTGTGTGTGTGTGTGTGGGTGTGTATGTGTGTGGTATTATTTGTCTCTGGGTGTTGTGTGTGTGTGTGTGTGTGTGTGTGTGTTTTGTGTGTGTGTGTGTGTGTGTGTGTGTCTGTGTGTCTGTGTGTTTTGTGTGTGTGTGCTTTAGTGAGAAGCATGTTTGTTTGAGTGGATGTTCTTATCTGTGTTTTCTGTGTTCTCTGTTTGTCTAAATGTGTGAGTTTCGTCTAAATGTGTGTCTTTGTCTAAATGTGTGTTTGTGCTTGTCTAAATTAGTGTGTTTATCTAAATGTGTGCGTGTGTGTTTGTCTAAATGTGTGTGTGTGTGTGGTGTGTGTGTGTGTGTGTGTGTGTGTGTGTGTGTGTGTGTGTGTGTGTGTGTGTGTCTGAGCTCCCCTGCAGGCTTGGAATGGGAGGATGATTTCTCCGCCTTTGACACGCTGCACTCCAGTGTGACCGAGACAAACTGCCAGCAGTGGATCCCCACAAACTACACAGGCTGGAACAACCAGGACCAGCCCCAGGGCCAACAGGTCCTCCGCTCTCCCCAGAGATGGAGCACCCTATCCAGGCTACAGAGCTTTACGTTGTCCCCCTCCTGCCTCTTCCTCACCCACGTTACTGAGTCAGACCTGCGGGACTTTTGACGGGGGATCACACACATACACACACACACACACACACACACACACACACACACACACACACACACACACAGACACACACTCAGCACACACACACACACACACACACACACACACACACACACACACACAGCACACACACACACACACACACACCCTTTTCCCTATCGCTCTCTCTTCCCTCTTTCCTTATTGCTCTCTCTTTCTCTTCACCTCTTTCTTTCTCTCTTCACCCCTCTCTATCATCACCTCTTTCTCTCTTTCTCTCTCTTTCTCTCCTCCCTCTCCCTCTGTCCCTCTCTCCGTGTCCTTACCTCTTTCTCTCTCTGTGAGTCTTTTGATGAGTCAGTTGTTTGATGGACCTCTTTTTTTTATTATTATCATCGAACATCTCCATGTACCCGTTGCCCATGAAATCATAAAATAAATCATGTGTGAGGGTACATCTCTCCGGAAGGTCAGTTGGTCATAGAGCAGGAAGATAAGATGTCACGCTTAATTTGTGTGTGACTGAGTCAATTATTATATTTTTTAGGAGCGCTTTACTTGTGTAAAGCACTGTGTGTATCTGAGGTAAATATTCCAGTTTTCTAGGAGCGCTTTATTTCTGTAAAGCCCTGTGTTTATGATGTAATTATTCCATTTTCTAGAAGCGCTTGATTTCCTTTAAATCTCTAAGGTAGTGTTGAGACGTTGGAGCCTATTCAAGTGCGCGGCAGGGTAAATCAAACACCAAACAGCAGTGCTCTGGGTGAACGGTAGAAACTAAACGAGCTGGTAGGATAGCGCCTAGTCCTGAACCAGCAGCATGCCTCTGTTGATTAGATAAAATGTCCCAGGAAGGCAACGAGGGCTGGCAAGAACAGTCCTATAATGTTCACACACATACACCCACGCACGCACGCACGCACGCACGCACGCACGCACGCACGCACGCACGCACGCACACACACACACACACAGAAACAGACACACACATACACACAGGCACAGAAGCGGACACACACACACACACAGGCACAGAAGTGGACACACACATACGGCAATACACACACAAACACACCCAGGCACAGAAACAGACACACATTCAGAGATACACACTCACTGTTCTGAAGCAGACACACACATACAGAGATAGACACACACACACACACACACACACACACTCACAAAGGTGAGCACTTGCGTATGCAAACACATGCACACTCGTTTTCTTTTTTTAAATTAATTCATTCACTCATCTACTCAGACGTTTACATTCACGCACACACACACACACACATTTTTGACACACGTGCAACTAAATTCATACTTTTTTCAAGAACACCACCATTGGCAGTGCGCTTAGGAGTGCTTGCAGTCAAAATGTGATCTTAACCAGAACCTTATAAACCAGAACCTTATTAACCAGAACCTTATAAACCAGAACCTTCATTTCACATTTTGGTTCTATCTTGTATTACGAGTTACTTCAGCCGCCTTTTCAGAAAATTTCCTTTGCTTTTGAACCTCATAAAAAACTGTTTGTCAAATATTTTTTTAAGTATATACTGTATATATAACCGACTGATGGAGAATGTAGATTTGAATACATCTGACTTACAGTAGTTTGTGGGGACGTATGGAGTGGTGTAAGAACAATTAGTCCATGTGCCGTCCTCTGAAACCGAGGAGGGGAGTTTGATGACCAGCAGCCAATGGCCAAGACTTTAAATACAGGCTTGAAGCCCTCTATTGACTTGCACAAAGTGGACCGTTCCAGGAACTGTTAAGTTCAGTGGTACTCTCTTTGCAGTTGTTCCCAGATACTACAGTATATAGAAAGCCACACAGGTATGGGGAAAAAAAGTCTAAAATGCTCAGATATTTGTCCCCTTGTTTTTAAACAACGGCTGTTTTGACTGATAGTTTGATCCAAGGTACATATTAAAAACAAGTTTTTTCAAATGTTTTGATTGTCTTCAATTTCCCCTTTGTAATGTTCAAGTAGTAGGCCCTATGCCATGTATTTTGCTCTATGGCATAATGAAAGATATGCAGGCCGCAGCTTTACTCTAGAATTAAGTTACTCGCATGGAAAACTGTGCAAATAAGGAAGCAGTTAGGCTAGATAGGCCAATTCATAATGAAAAGTATGTAAATGAACCCACTCAGTGACTTGGTGAGTAAAATAGTGTTTTGCTGGAAATTGATCCGCTGGCAAAAAGAGAAGGCGTACTCTCCTGATGCATTTTAATGATATAGACGAATTTAGCTTGTTGCATTGTAGACTTCGTTTTAAATGAACAACCGCTGAATTAGAGAATGTCGGTTTAACGCAAGGAGACGATAGGATCTGTTGAAACAACGCAGCACTGGCTGCTACCTTTGGTGACCACAGACGCGCTTGCCAGTTGAATGACTATAGAAAGCCCCGCCCATTGGTTCGAGCAACGCTACGTGTACAATTCAGAGCAACAGGTACTTCACATGTGACAGTTATTTTTTCTTACGCATGGAACCCAACGGCCGCCCTGCTGATTGACAGACTGACTGACTGTCGTTCTTGGTTTCCCACATAAAAACTTTATGTTACGATGATTGTCTTTGAGACGACTTAACATAGCGAATATTCCGAAACGTGAATATTAGCCTACGTTAACTTTCACAGGTAAGTGGAATCGTATTTAGCTATGTTTACGAATAATTTGTTTATCCAAATTAAATTGAGACACTCATCAAATTACAGTGACAGTAGGCTATATTAAAAAGAATACCTAAAATACAAGTCAACAACTAGGCTAGTTGATGAAAAATAATCTGCAAAACGAATTCTATCCAATTTATTTTTTTACATTTCTGTCTCTACTTAAAATAATACTCAAAGACAATAGCCTACTATATTGCTTTAAACCAAAGTTTAACATCTTTGGCAGAGAATAAATAAATCAATAACCTCCTTCCACAATGTTGTTATTTGCATAGTCAAAGGGACACGTTGCATGTCATGACATTCAGAAAGTTCTGTTCTGAAGTATTGACTCAAATTTGGTGTAGCGGATTATTAGGTAACCAGACAGATCTAAGAAAAACAAAACAGAAGCTGTTCAAAAAAGGTCCAAGGCACTCTTCTGGCAAAGTCTTTTTAGTTAAAAAGCCTTTAGTGAGATCGCTATTTCCTAATTAAATTCTTACAAACAGGACTAGATAACAGCAACAGGCTAACAAAAAGACTTTGCCAAAAGAGTGCATTGGACCTTCTTTTTTAACTTTTATATTCCCTACCAAAGAGCACCTACATCACATTTATTTGAACTTCTGAGCACTCCAGACTTTTTTTTTTCAAAGCAGGAGCTGTGTTTAAAAAAAAAAAAAAAGCTTCGGGATATTTGTGTCAAGCTGTCCAAGTTTCTAATTTTAAAAATCTGCCAGAAATTGACACAATCCTTGCCAACACGTTTCATTGATGAAACTTCCAACACCCGTGTTTTACGAAAAATATACATTTGCACAGGTCAATAGAAGGCACTCCGCCACTGGCAGCTGCGTGGTGTCAGTTTTCAGAAACTAACCTTGAGCTTGGCATTATCTTGGTGTCCAGCCACGCAGGATAAGAGGCAGCTAGATTAGCGGGCCAGCATCATGGCGTTTTCACACAGGATGATTACACAGACTAGTGCTGCCTCGTACAGGGATCCTAAGACTGCAGAACATTTTTCAAGCCATAAAAGCTAGTTGTGCACCAGAAAGAGAATGGCTGATCTAAAAAAATTATAATAATGAAGAAACCGTCCCAGAAAACGTAGCTCTAATGCAGTACATTGTTCAGGTATAACCACTATCTCCATGTTTCTCTACATAACCACAGTAAATGATTTCATTCAATCCACTTGAATTCATAATTCAATTACATTCAGTTCTGCTCTCGTTCAGTCTAACCTGCTCACTTGTTCTTCTCGTTTACCAGGGTCTGTTGGAGCGAGAGAGATAGACAGAGAGAGAGAGGGAGAGAAAGAGAGAAAGAAAAGAGAGCGAGAGAGAGAAAAAAGAGAGAGCGAGAGAAAGAGAGACAAAGAGAGAGCGTGAGAGAGAGAGAGAGCGAGAGAGAGACAGACAGAGAGAGAGGCTGCAGGAGGAAGAGGAGTAGTAGTCTGCAGAGATGAAGTCCAAATCGAAGGCCACCCGACCCTCCAGGAAGACCTGGGCCGACCCGGAACCGGATACGGAGACCGAAGCAGAACCGGGCTCCAGCGAGCAGGAGGGCTCCGAGGCCTCCGCCCCGATCCGAAGCTCCTGGAGGGGGTCACTGCGTAGCGGAGGAGCGGGCGGAGGCGGGAAACTGGGTCGTCGCCGTCGGCGATGTCAACGCAGGAACAGCGACCACGGCAACGGCGGAACCAAAGAGCTCAACGTCCGCCGCCTGGAGAGCAACGAGCGGGAGCGCCAGCGCATGCACAAGCTCAACAACGCCTTCCAGGCCCTGCGAGAGTCCATCCCGCACGTCAAGATGGACAAGAAGCTGTCCAAGATTGAGACGCTCACGCTGGCCAAGAACTACATCAAGTCTCTGACCACCATCATCCTGGGGATGTCGGGTGCCTGTCTGCCCGATGGCGAGGCCCCGTCTGAGGCCAGCGCGGCGCGGCTGCTCCAGTGCTACCAGGAGCGGTTGGAGAGGGAGGGGGAGGACGGCTTGACAGAGTACCTCAGCCACATACACAGCCTCAGCCAGGAAAGCTAGTACGCCCAGAGACAACAGCCAAACATTAGGACGCAGGGCTTTGGTGATTGACACTTTTTTGTGTGTGTGTGTGTGTGTAGGGGTGGGGGGTGGGGGTGGGGGGGGGGGGGGGCTGGACTGCCTTCCTGACTGACGAGAAAAGACATTGTGTCCAAAAAGGCGGTTGTGCGCTTCTTACCGAACTTTGTAATGTCACCAAAATGTTTCCAAAACTTTTTAAGTAAAATCTGTTGAAAATGTGTATATTGACAAACTGTAAAAAGTTACCACTAATGGCAGTGTGGTAGTTTGGAAAGCATGTAGCTTCAGAGAAGATTAAACGTGTAGTTACTCCAGAATGGTGTAATGCTGATACAGGACACTTCAGTAACATCAAAACACAAAAAGAGCTACTGTAAAACGTACTGTACAATAGGTAAAAATAACTGTTGCCAGGTAAAAATAAACTGTTGCTAGGTAGAAAATAAATGCCCATTCTAAAGGACTGTTTTCATTCCCCTTTAAGACACTGCTCTAAACAGTGCTAATATGTTTAAGCACCCACTGCTGTTTGAAAATGAACTGGAAAAACTTGCTGGTGAACTGTGAACGTAAACTACTTTTTGGCCTTAAACCAATGATGCATTTCAGGAGATCTGATGCAAAGGAGGCATGTACTTCAGCTGCATGGTGGAGAGAACACCACCAAAATACTATTGTCATTCTAGGTGTTTGGCTTGGATGACACAAGAGGTGAAATGAGAACTGACTATAGTGATACCTCTGAGACGGAGTCCACAAAGGAAGATTCTAGAATGAACCACAGCACCGCGGACACTCTAAACCTGTGCAACTACTAGAATCCTAAGAACCAGGAAGGAATATTGGAACTTAAGTGCACAATCTCGGTAGAATTCTAAGAGTTTACAGTAAAGTCTTATGCGTTCTTAATTTGACCTTCTGTGTCATTTGTTTATTTAGCTGACCCGTGGTTCAACTTTTAGCAATTGACTTTGTTAGTGTTTGTGTAAAGTGAGGGCGCCTGCCAGAGGTTGCCTCTAGGATAAAGGACGACATCACGAGCGGTCTTAACACTGTGAGGTTTTGAAGGTTTGAAAAGATTGGCTTTCAAAGTTATAACTGAGGCAAGGGTGTAAATGATGTGATGGCACATAATGACCTGAGACCAAGATCACATTGGGACGTATGTCTTTGTCACCAAGGAAACAGAAAATATAAGGTTGTGACGAGGATGCTTATACCATGTGTTTATTGGTTGTTTTCAGAAAGGAAGAGAAATAAATGAAAAGAACAAGGTGTCTTAATAAATTATAACATTTATTGAGAGGGCAGTGACCATGCACACTTTGGGGGGGGGGGGGGGGGGGGGGGGTATTCACAGCAGGGTGGGGGTGGGGTCTAACTAACTAAGTTATAGTTGAGTAGTTTGGATGACATTTCTTTTAAACACTAGTTATAACACCTGCACAATATAACTGCCATATCGGCATGTTTGAGGCAGCACTGATACTTTTGTCAACCAAAAGTCAAGCGAAAACCCGCTAATAGTAAGAGCTAATAATAGCCTCTGGCATTCAACTCTTGCTTGTTTACGTTACGATGTAACTGACATGGAACAGCCCGTCTGTGTCTGCTGCTGTTTGAACTGGCTTTATTTAACGAGATACACTGGCATGAACACACCCATATAGAGTGAGGCAGCCATAGAGAGATAGAACACTAGAGCACATTCTCGTATAGCACTATTGCATCACATGTCACCTCTAGTGTTCTATCTCTATGGAGGCAGCAACCTGTGTGTATGACATCATCATGCGATGCTAATGTACAAATGGTCAATTACATCACGGTACAGAGCTCTCTTTCAGTAAAGAAGTGGTAAAGGGTAAGAGAATTTCTGTAAACAGATTTCTGCACAATAAAACAAGAACTTGAATAGAATAATTCCATGTTGTTTTGGCTAATGCCCGGTCTCATCATTCCACTGCAGTCCTGTCAATGGTTTAGCTAATGCCTCATATCTTCAGTAGTCAACAAACAGCTTAAACTAACAATTTAGCATCTAGAAACTCTTACCGTTTTGGAATACACAAAATAATAACACAAAACGGAACTATAACAATTAAAACCAGTGCCTGCGATATTCTGGTGGATGTAATCCTCCCAAAAAATAATACTCATAACAAAAATCTAATTTCCATATGCCAAAACCTCACACCAAACCAAACACTGCCTTTCCAGTTTTTCCCGCTACAACCAAAATGAGGTCAAACATGCACATCATTGTAGCATAATTTTTTTCTGCAATGGAAACTCGTCTACATTGTACTATCATTTCAAACACAACACTAGTAAAAGCAATTAACACTACCTTATCTCGTTATACCCTGTAGAAAAGGTATCATTGCACTTTATCCTTGAGAAGAACATTAGATGAATATACTGTACACACACATACATATCTGATTGTAACATTTACATTTCCCTTTAAAACATGTCTCCACTAGGAATACAGATCATACCACAAAACCTGAGGAAAAACTGTACAAAGTTTTTTTTTTTTTTGTAATGCATTAAAAGCTATAACTTCTTATTTTCTCCTCCTCTCTTCCGACCAAGGGTGTCATAGCAGATCACCCTGTGGCAGACAGGCAAAGTCAACGATGGGAGTTCATTTACATTTCTTGTGACATAAGTCCGTTAATGTAATTTACACACACACACGTCACTATCACAGATTTCTTTTTTTTTTGGGGGGGGGGGGGGGGGACTTTGTCTCTATCGAAAACCTACGTCCTAATGTCAACATACGTTCACATTAAAACAACCAAACATTACTTTCACACACTATTACACAGGACTACCGTAGTCACAGACAGAAACAAGAAAAAGATAAGTCAATTAATAAGATGAACAACAATACCACCATGAAGTCAGACTACTATGAATGAACATAGTAAAAGCAGTTATCTATCTTGACTGACGACGGCCAAACATGGCTACTACTAAAGCGCTCTGCTTTAGGAGAAGACGGTTGGTTGCGGTGCTGTAGTTGAGACACTAACCCTCCAGTCCCGAGTCGAGTCCCAAGTCCCCAGTGTCCGAGTCCGAGTCCAAGTCACTATAGGCCCAGTCTGAGTCCAAGTCACTATAGGCCCAGTCTGAGTCCAAGTCACCATAGTGTCAGTCTGAGACCAAGTCACCATAGGTCCAGTCCGAGTCACTATAGGTCCAGTCCAAGTCACCATAGGTCCAGTCCAAGTCCAAGTCACCATAGGTCACCATAGGTCAAGTCTGAGCCGACTCACAAGTACCCAGTGCTCGAGTCCAAGTCCAAGTCACCATAGGTCCAGTCTGAGTCCAAGTCACCATAGGTCCAGTCTGAGTCCAAGTCACCATAGGTCCAGTCTGAGTCCAAGTCACCATAGGTCCAGTCTGAGTCCAAGTCACCATAGGTCCAGTCTGAGTCCAAGTCACCATAGGTCCAGTCTGAGTCCAAGTCACCATAGGTCCAGTCTGAGTCCAAGTCACCATAGGTCCAGTCTGAGTCCAAGTCACCATAGGTCCAGTCTGAGTCCAAGTCACCATAGGTCCAGTCCAAGTCCAAGTCACCATAGGTCCAGTCCAAGTCCAAGTCACCATAGGTCCAGTCCGAGTCCAAGTCACCAAAGGTCACCATAGGTCAAGTCTGAGCCGACTCACAAGTCCCCAGTGCTCGAGTCCAAGTCCAAGTCACCATAGGTCCAGTCTGAGTCCAAGTCACCATAGGTCCAGTCTGAGTCCAAGTCACCATAGGTCCAGTCTGAGTCCAAGTCACCATAGGTCCAGTCTGAGTCCAAGTCACCATAGGTCCAGTCTGAGTCCAAGTCACCATAGGTCCAGTCTGAGTCCAAGTCACCATAGGTCCAGTCTGAGTCCAAGTCACCATAGGTCCAGTCTGAGTCCAAGTCACCATAGGTCCAGTCTGAGTCGAGTCACAAGTACCTATAGGTCAGAATCCAAGTCCCGTCATATTATTCTGTACTGGTTCTTACAATGAATACAAGTACACAAATTCATTAATATATTGTATCAATATATGCCACTGATGGATCATCACATTTAAGTATTACGTAGTATTACATATT
>JAPMUY010005592.1:75000-82500 GCA_026901105.3 Galaxias olidus
GGTAGCTTGGCGTCACGCCCTGGCGGTACCACAGGTTACCTGGACGGAAAGCGCAAAGGGACAAAAAAAGTATTGGTGGTTAACAGACGATAACCTCAAAGAAGCTGAACTTCAGTCTTAAATGAATGAATACAGGCTCTGATGTTCAACAGAATAAGTACACTTCATAAGGAGTAACACCAGCAAAGGGAGAGTCTATTTTACATTTCCAATAGCTACGCCTTGTGAAATAAATGAGGAAGTAACGCTTACCGTTCTCATCTACGGTGTACACTGAGGTTCTGCCCACTGACACCTGTTTCAGCTTCTGTTTGGCAGGGGAGGGGATGTGATACCAGCAGTCACCTGCAGAGGGAGACATACACCACATATTTAGCAGATCGTTAAATGTAACGAAAAAGTTGATATGCTAGGTTTCAAGAGCAAAACACTTCAAAAGAGACTGATATTTATGATGTAAAATATCAACCTGCCATCTATTAATGATCTATACAAAAACGTATCAATAAATACTTTTAATACTATAAAAACAAGATATCCCAAATTGTGTACAAAGGCACTCTTTCTTTCAATTCTAAAATTCTAAAATCTTGTGATAGTGTGGCTTCTGCATGAGATGCTTTAGAAATAAAGTCAGAACATCAGAATCCCTTTCTAATGCTCTAATTCTAGAACGACACTCTGTAAAACCTCTCCTGTACCTGTTCTACAGCTCTAAATCTAGAACGACCGTGTGTAAAACCTCTGTACTAAAGCTCTAATTCTAGAACAGTCTCCTGTACATGTTCTAAAGCTCTACATCTAGAACAGTCTCCTGTACCAACCTGCTGGGTTCTGGCCAGACACGGAGCCCCTGTAGAAAGCGGAACCGTCCCTGGCCACGGCCCACACCTGGTTGGCTCCGCCGATGGAGACAGATTTGAAGGACTGGTCGGTCCCTACGTGAAGCCAGGAGGATCCCTGGGGACAAACAGCCAAAGGAAGGGTTGACAAACACTGTGCTGGACACCACGAAAGATTAACAGGATCTGATGGGATGTGAGTGAGTGAATAATATAGTGAGTGAGTGAGTGAGCGAGCGAATTAGTGTGAATATAGTGTGTGAGTATAGTGTGTGAGTATAGTGTGTGAATATAGTGTGTGAATATAGTGTGTGAATATAGTGTGTGAGTATAGTGTGTGAATATAGTGTGTGAATATAGTGTGTGAATATAGTGTGTGAATATAGTGTGTGTGTGAGTGAGTGAGTGCCAAGGATCAAACTCCCAAAGGTTGTCCAAGTATTTTTTTGAGACTTGAGTGTCCACGTGTCTGTGTGTTCAGTGTGTGTGTGCGTGTGTGTGTGTGTGCGTGTGTGTGTGTGTGTGGGTGTGTTCAGTGTGTGTGTGTGTATGTGTGGGTGTGTGTGTGTGTGTGTGTGTGTGTGTGTGTGAATGACTGACGGCAGGCGTCAGCGCGGTGACCCCCAGTCTGCAGAGCACGTCGCCCTTGTTGCTGATGGCCCAAACAGGAACCTGCTCCACAGTACTGTGAGCTGCACACGGTCTGATCGACACGTCACTCAACGCGATGGGCGGGACTTCCTGCCAGGGGCCTGTGGTGGTCAGCTTGCACTTCCTGTGAAAGGGAGGAAATAATAATAACTTTATTCATATAGCGCCTTTCAAAACGGGGCTAAAACAGGGTTAGTGAAATAGGCGCATAAGATAATAGATAATATCCAAACTCATGTTTACAAATGGTCATCTATCACAACTGATATGAATTTACATGTGAGTCATCCGTTTGATTTATATAAGTAGGATGGCAGGCAGCAGACTAAACGCAAAACGTGCTATTCCAAACAAATAAAACAAACAAATAATCTTTTGACCCGGCCGTACCTAGCCCAGCGTCTGCGACGTACAAAGTCTTTCATGGTCTTATGACCGTGATACGACCTGGTGAGAGACAAGTCATCAAGAGAAACATAAACTGTTTGACTAATTTCTTGTTAATAAAACATTTATAAATGTGGGATTTGTTTTGGTTACATTTTATCATTTTAGTTTTTAAAAACTCACGCTGGAAAATCAGCTGCATACTGCCAGCCATCTCTAACTGACCCTCCTGAGATGCCGTAGTCAATGGCCCAATCGGACACCTGATAAAAAATAGAACAAGGAAGTGAATTGAGGAACATGTTTCCATAGATATTCTTCTAGATCTTCTTCTACTTTACCCCCAGCACCTCGTTGACCATCTTAAAAAAAGCTACTGTATACCCTGGTCAGTGACGTCATAACCAGAATATCTGGGCAGAACGTAGCAAAGCTCATTTATTCCATGTAGCGTGTTAGCCGTGTTCTCACCCATGTCCAGTGTGGAGAGGGGGGCTTGGTGTTGGTCTTGGTGCATTCCTGGAGCCCAGACGCGTCGCTCCACATGTAGCGGTCCGTGGGGAGCCCCCTGGAAAACACACAAATCATGGTACCGTATATCGGCGTTTCCCAACCGGTGTCGTGGCACTCTGGTGTGCCGTCAGACACCATCAGGTGCGAATTGTGGGAAAGTCACATTTGGGAAAGATAAACAAATCTTTTGTATTAAGTTCGATTCAGTTTTACATCTAGGGTGTGCCGCAAAATAAAAATGCTTATAATGAGTGTGCTATGTGTTGGAAAAGGTTGGGAAACGCTGCTGTATATAGTTCATTTTTAATGCACTGTAGTACTGTAATTGCACCTACATATCTATGGGAATTAATGATGATGTACAGTAACTATCACGTGTGTTAATTTCAAATGCTTTTCTAAAACATGCAGCGAACAATACTTGTAATAAAAAAACATTATTTGTTCAACTTATTGTGAGTTATTTTAGCTAGGAGTACGTTTTTATCCCCCATTTAACATTTTCAAGAGATAATGTGATTGATGTGTTGCTTGGTGTGTATTGTGTGTGACTGGGTTAGTTGTGATGCTCGGTGTCTATTGTGTAGTGTACCTGTTTGTGTACCCACTGTTGTGTAGCTTGGTGTGTATTGTGTAGTGTAACTGTTGGTGTACCCACTGTTGTGTAGCTTGGTGTGTATTGTGTAGAGTACCTGTTTGTGTACCCACTGTTGTGTAGCTTGGTGTGTATTGTGTAGTGTAACTGTTGGTGTACCCACTGTTGTGTAGCTTGGTGTGTATTGTGTAGTGTACCTGTTGGTGTACCCACTGTTGTGTAGCTTGGTGTGTATTGTGTAGTGTACCTGTTGGTGTATCCACTGTTGTGTAGCTTGGTGTGTATTGTGTAGTGTGCCTGTTGGTGTACCCACTGACTGGGTTAGTTGTGTAGCTTGGTGTGTATTGTGTAGTGTACCTGTTGGTGTATCCACTGTTGTGTAGCTTGGTGTGTATTGTGTAGTGTAGCTGTTGGTGTATCCACTGTTGTGTAGCTTGGTGTGTATTGTGTAGTGTACCTGTTGGTGTATCCACTGACTGGGTTCCACCTCTGGTTCTCATAGATGTAGACACTCTTCACATCTGTCTGGGTGAAGATGTCATCTTCATCACTGGACAGACCTACACTCACACTCACACACACACACACACACACACACACACACACACACACACAGTACAGATACACACACACACAGCACATACATAAAACATATACACAACACGACACACACACACACACACACACACACACACACACACACACACACACACACACACACACACACACACACACACACACACACACACACACAGCGTTACAGCTTAATGTTATAGTAAACTAGGTCTGATACTCACATCTAGTGAAACCAGCAAAGAATGGTCTCACAGAGTAGTTTCAGTTCAAGATAGAATACCAACGGTATATGTCTGTTTCAGTGTTGACCAAACTCAAAACAACCCATGATATCATATTATTAAATTATTATAAAGTGCCAAAAGGACAGTTGCACACTATGGAATTGTGGGTAGTGTAGTTCCCTTACCCTGGAAGATGCCTCCTCCGTAGCCTCCAGTGTGCACCCAGGCCGTGTGGTCGTAGCCGACCCCCCACACCACGCCCTGGCTGTTACTCTCCACCAGACGCAGGTGACCCCCCACCTGACGCCAGAACCTGACACACACACGCGCACGCACGCACGCACGCACGCACGCACGCACGCACACACACACACACGCACGCACACACGTGAATGAAAGAAAGAAAGAAAGAAAGAAAGAAATTAAGAAAGAAAAAATTACAAGAAATAAACTAAGGTAGAAAATAGAGAGCTAAATTTAAAGAGTGACTTTAAGGCTTGTATGATTCCAGCCATCACAGGCGGAGCAGTTTCTGATGTCTTACATCTGGTCACAGGGTGTTGGGTACGGCGTAGCCTCCAGGCCAGCAGAGGGCTCACTCACAAAGATGTCTCCTTTACAGGTGATGGACCAGATGGCCTCTTTGGAGGGGGGGCCCTGGATACCACGGGAGTCACAGCACGACGCACTCAGGAGAACCAGCTTAACGGAAAGACAGAGATACACAGAGAGAGAGAGAATTTTGACTTTTAAAAGCTAGTTTATTGCTTCACTAATATGCTACAATAATCAGATCAGAGAGAGAGAGAGAGAGAGAGAGAGAGAACAAAAGAAAGAGAGAGACAGAGAGAGAAACAGAAAGAGAGACAGATTGAGAGAGATAGAGAGAGGGAGAGAAAGAGAAAGAGACAGATTGAGAGAGAGAGAGAGAGAGAGAGAGAGAGAGAGAGAGAGAGATAAGAGAGGGATAAAGTGAGAGAGAGAGAAAGAGAGAAAAAACCAAATATACAGAGAAACCTTCAATGAAGCAGAATGGAAATGAATCCAATGGCACTTCTTCAAATTTATACAGCTGCAAATTATAATAAGCACCCTGTAAGTATAAATACACCAAACTGTTCCCTCTGATACACAGGTGTGAAGCCATACATGCTGTATATCAGTTCCTATTTGAAAGATGCTATTCTAAGTAAAAAGCAAAAAACGGAATTGTTCCTTCTAGGCAATTTTATTTCTCTAATTATAAGTGGTCAATTTAATTTTACAATTACTTTTCATGGTATTTAGATTTTTTCCGCTTGCCTTGTGTAAAGCACATTGAATTGCCTTTGTGTATGAAATATGCTATAACGAATACATTTGATTTGCTCTGATTTGATTGATCTCCTACTGGCTTGCTGTGTATCTTACTGCCCCTGATATCAAGAGAAGATTTCCCTATGAGAGACACCATGTAGTAGTTACACGTCTGTAAATGTTTATGTGTAATAACCTGTTGCGTTGGCAGTATGAACATTTATTCTTTACTACCAATAAAGCCCTTCGACATGTAAAATGTAAAATGTAATTGATATCTGAATTTGAAGTTGTGACTTTTCACGATGTTTTTGTTTTTTTCCACCAAGTCACTCATCTCCAGCTTGTGTTGTTGTCTTTTATATGTAATACCAGTCAAAGGTTTGGACACACTTTCCCATTAAAGTGAATGGAATTAAAGTGTGTCCAAACCTTTGACAGGTACTGTATCTGAATTTGAAGTTTTGACTTCTCGTGCTGTTGATGCTGTTGTTGTTGTTGTTTTTGTTGTTGTTGATGTTGTTGTTGTTGTTGTTGTTGTTGTTGTTGTTGATGTTGTTGTTGTTGTTGCTCCAGTCTCCTACCAGTGCCCTGACCAGTCACTGCCAATTCACCTGGAGTCGGTCTGTGTGTCCTATGTGTGTGACCAAGTCTGTCGCAATATGTTGGGTGAGCAAGTCTGGCGCAAACTGGCTGCCGTGGTATCACTCAGACTGAGTGTTGTGTTTGATAGCTGTCGGTCCATTCGTTGTTCGTTCTGTGTAATTAACTGGCGACCAATTTGTGTAAAGTGCTTTGAGTCTCGAGAAAAGCGCTGAAAACGAAATAAAATGAACTATTATTATTATTATTATTGTTAAAGTTGTTGTTGTTGTTGTTGTTTTCTTACCCAGTCGTTCATCTCCAGCTCTGTGGCGGCCGCCAGCCTGATGGGCCACCTCTGCTTGGTCCTCTCCGCCGTGTAGACGGCAAACGTGTGTTTGGACTCGTTCAGGATGGGCACCAGGATGGTGATCTCGTTGATGAACGCGTGCAGGTACTGAAGAGGAAGAGGAGGAGGAGGAAGACAAGGAGGGGGAAGAAGAGAGGCAACAGAAACCTAATCAGTGATCCTTACAAAGACATGCAAACATGGGATATGTCAACATAAAAAAATAATGTTTGTATTGAGAGTCAGATTTTAAAGATCCCTATCCCATAGAAACTCTCCCTCCCTCCCTCCCCCCCCCCCCCCTCCCTCCCTCCCCCCTCTCCTACCTTCTTCTCCTCGTGGAAGTTGTAGTAGATGAACAGGATGCCGTCCTTGTTACCCTCGGGGCCAGAGAACTGCTCCAGAGCGAAGCGTACGTCCACCCACTTATACGGCTTCCAGTCCCTCCACCACTGCAGGGTGCCCTTCCTCACCCACACCGACTAACAGGGGGAGAGGAAGAGGAGGGGGACGAGAGGAGAGGAGAGGAGAGGAGAGGAGAGAAGAGGAGAGGAGAGAAGTGTAGAGAAGAGAGGATAGAGTGGAGAGGAGAGGAGAGGAGAGGAGAGGAGAGGAGAGGAGAGGAGAGGAGGGGAGGAGGGGAGGGGAGGAGAGAGAGGAGGAGGATAGAGAGGAGAGGATAGAGAGGAGAGGAGGAGGAAGAGGAGAGGAGAGAGAGAGAAGAGGAGGGGAGGGTAGAGAGGAGAGGGAGGGGTAGAGAGGAGAGGAGGAGGGAGAGGATAGAGTAGAGAGGAAAGAGAGGAGAGAGGAGAGGAGAGGAGGAGGAAGAGGAGAGGAGAGGAGGGGAGAGGAGGGGAGGGTAGAGAGGAGAGGAGAGGATAGAGTGGAGAGGAGAGAGAGGAGAGGAGAATAGGAGGGAGAGGAGAGGAGAGGAGCAGAGAGGAGAGGAGAGGAGGGGAGGGTAGAGAGGAGAGGATAGAGTGGAGAGGAGAGGAGGGGAGAGGAGGGGAGAGAGGGGATAGAGTGGAACGTGGAGGGAGGGAGGTAGTGAAGAATAGAGGGGCATGGAGAGAAAGAGGAAGGTATGCAATTCAAATGATAAGTCAGGTAGGCCGAATGGATGGTGAGAAATAATATAAGAGTGAAAGAGAGAGATAAAAAGAGATGAATGAATAAACAGACGAGAACAAAACTACGTGAAGCCCTCTGTGGATCCATGGTGGTGGTGGTAAGGGTACAGTACCTGCTCCACTGCCTGTTCATAGTGTCTGAAGTGGTCCATCTCTCTCTTGGACCGCTCGCTCAGCTGCTCAAAGATCTGCTTCCTCCAGGCCGCGGTCTGGGCCGGACTGATGGACAGACTCATAGACTGGACGGACGCAGACAGGGCTGGAGGATGCATAAACAGACAGGCCATAACTAACCCTAACCCTAACCCTAACCCAGACAGGGCTGGAGGATGCACAAACAGACAGGCCATAACTA
>JAPMUY010005592.1:92500-155000 GCA_026901105.3 Galaxias olidus
CCGTTAGCCGCCAGCTAACTTTGTGCTGCTAGGTACTAAAGTATGAGCAGTGCTCAGCAGGTTTTGACAGGCGCCTTGTTTTTGTACGTCGAATTGAAAGCGCCAGTAAAAATTTGGTTTCGGGTCAATGAGTCATCCATCCTGAGTGTAATATTTCTTTATTTTTTCTTCTGTATTGTATAGTAGAGCTCTTAAGATATCCAGAATAGTATTACATGAGGGGCTAAGGCATTTGGATCATAATAAAAAATTACGCAGAAGGTAAATTATCAGAAAGTGTCTTACTTTACCACTATTCACCCAACAAGAATACAATTTTCAAGAATCTAAAAGCATTCAATATCCAACAGCTTTGGCTAAAGATATAATTTTGATTCAAAGCCACTTAATCTAGATTATTGTGTCATAGTTCACTTTGCAATTTACAGTTTTAAGGAAATTAGGCTGGCACCACAGGCAAAAATAAAAAAATGTAATCTGTCAATTTTCAGATTTTATGATATTGTCCATAAAATGAAAAATAATAAAAAAGTAAATGCCCAGTCATTGATGTAAATATGATTTTTTATAACTTTTACCCAACTCTGTCGACTACATATGCCTACTTTTTGTTCTTACATGCAGTGTTTATGTAAAAGTTCAACGGTGTATTTAAAACTCTCTATTTAGTACCATATCATTGGAAAGCTTATTTTGTGGAGTATAATGTTAAGTAGTCCATATATGGATATTCCCTTAGCAGGGTTTTTCCTGGCTCAAAATGAGGTCACTAAAAAGTGTGTCACTAAATCAGGAAGAGATTCCAATGTTTGGAGTATAGTCATTGATCATGTTAGCGATATGCCGTGACCACCAGTGTTCTGCAAGTCTTTTTGCCATGGTTAGGGAAAATAATTGCACTAAGCAAATGGTAGGTGTTGCCAATATCATCAAGTTACCTATAGCCACTTAAAGTCCAAAAACATTTATTATATCGATGTTCATAGATATAACGTCATATTCTACCATATTAGCTAACAATCCTGCCACTTCTGGTTGATGTTTCAATTACTTTTAAGTATTGCCTTGAGACTTAAGGCTTGAGTTGGTCAAATAATGTTGCCTCACTTTGTGATATTAGAGGTTTTTTACATGTTGGCTTTAGGACAATGGCCACGAAAAGGACGCAAGAAAGAGAGATAGTAAAGGGTTGAGTGAGAGAGAGAACGTAAATTCATGCATGATGCTGTTGGACAATTGTAGTAGGTCGAACTGGATGGGATCAGAAACAGAATTACACCCTTGTGGAAATCTGCATATAGTGGGACAGTTATTACAAGACCGCATTGGTAGTTTAACGATTATTTATAAAGTTGTGTAGTTATTGTAGTCACTTCTCTACAGACAGTAAAAACAATAATGCAGAGCTACAGCAAAATTGTATTGTTTGTTAACACATTCTTTACATCATTCCTACTTGTGTTAAAGATGTTTTTGCCCATCTACTAGACTGGCATCTTAAAGTTTTCTTTTAGAACAATACAGTTTAGACAAAAAAATATTTGATATTTTCAGATTCAAACCCACTTTCACCCAATATCTTTTGAGGACAATTTATATACATGTTGATTCCTCCCCTGTTTGCTTTAGAACGATAGCAAACACAGAAACAGAGGTCCCTGTTTGGCCAGCATCAGATGTGGAGTCCAGGAGATAGTGGTGGCCTAGTGGGTAGAACTGCTACCTGGTGACTAAAAGGTGGTGAGGAACACCACCACTAATGTGCCCTTTAGCAAGGCACTCAACCCTAAATTGCTCCAGGGGGTTGACCCCGTAATCTCATTGTAAGTCGCTTTGGATAAAAGTCCATCCATTCACCCATCCATTAGCTATACCGCTTATCCTTTGCAGGGTCGCGGGGGGGCTGGAGCCTTTACCAGCCGACACAGGGCGAGAGGCGGGGTACACCCTGGACAAGTCGCCAGTCTATCACAGGGCTGACACACAGGGACAGACAACCACTCATACACACATTCACACCTATGGACAATATAGAGTCACCATTAACCTGCATGTTTTTGAAATAAAACTGTGTCTGCTAAAAGACTTTAATGTTATGTAATGTCCTTAACTACTCAGCCATCTGAAAATATCCTATTTGTGTGTGATTATTACTGCTGAGCCTTGTATAAAGTTTCTAGGCAACGGGATTTTACCGGAGGGTATATTCTCGGTATGTGAACAGCCACACATATCTTATACACATGCATTATACTGAGAGCAAGAACTGTCACGCAACCCAATTATATCCACAATGCTGAGAGAGAAAGAAAAACACGATGAATAATGAATGATGGAATAATTGGAGTTGGAAGGGCTGGGTGGGGATTGCAGTAGTATAACCTCACCCTTCTCGGTATATTGTGTGCCTTTTACAGTTTTTTTCCAATTGCTTACACACGTGTTGTTGCGGAATTTGGCTCGCTGTGTCAAAACTCTAAAGACAAACCACGCAACACTTGGAGCCAAACATCTCACTTCTATGTAAACTTTAAACTTTGCAATCAAAACCTAACAATCCTTTTTCAAAATGAGATTTTTGTCCCAAATGATACATACATGCACCATCTGAATGAACCATTCAAAGCAGCAACAACACACTGATGTGCTTTATACAAAACACTTCTGTCTTTAGTACTTTGTATACACAAAGAACATTTGAATTGCAGTACAGTAATCAATACAATATGTTATTCTAAACTCACGGAAACAAAGATGATTTACAAAAATTTAAATTACAGTGCAGGGGTAAACAACAAATGTAAATTTAAGGGATGGGGTGGATGGTGTTGTTGCCAACACTGTATGCACTGACATTGGCTCCTGTGCTAGGATGGACAGACGTTGCCTTTCACCCTTAGGAGGTTGTCTGGCAGTTCTGTTGAAAATTTAAGAATATGATGTATGTAATTGGATAGTTTATTTTTTACATACTGTACTGTCATACTGTGCACAATACTGTTCCATCAGAAATGTACTTCACAGGACTATACCTATGTTTTTGGTTCACTGAGGAGCATATACCTACTATTCTAGGACTGCATAGTATTCTACTGTGATGTAGTGATGGGAATTCCGGCTCTTTTCAGTGAGCCGGATCATTTGGCTCGGCTCAGCAATAAGAACCGGCTTTTTCGGCTCCCAAACGGCTCTTCATATAGTTCCACTTCTGGCTTTTATAATTCAGCCAAATGTAGCTATGTTTTGACCTATGGTTGGTATGTGTGCACTTGTATCCCTGAAATTATTGAATTATGTAATAATGTAATTATACTGCAACTTATAATTTACAAGATGCCATAATTTAATTATGTTTGCACAAAAACCTTGAATAACGTCAAAACTTCAAACACCATTACACATCTGTGTTGATTTAAAGTTTATTTCAATCACAATCCAAAACCATAAAAAAATCACACTAAAATCAGAATTATTATTATTATTCTGATTATTATTGCTCATATTTAAAAACGTACAAGCCTACTTTTTATAATTTTTATTACTATTATTATTATTATTATTATTATTAGGGGGGAAATTAGAAAAGAAGAACATAAAATTGCCTTTTGAATAACGTAGTAAAGAGAACAATTAACCACAGCCTATTGTGTGACGTTAGTGTTCTTGTATTTGAAATAAAAAAAAAAGGCTCTCATCGTTCTCTTTAAAGAGCTGGCTCATAGAGCCGACTCGTTCACAAACGACACATCACTACTGTGATGCAGAATGATGTGCAACAATTACATAGGTACAGTCTAGTGTAGATGATGTACCGTGAGACATACCTGTTCTCCAGTCTAAAGGTCCGTATTACGTATGGAAACTACCGTGTAGCGATCAGGTTGGGCTGGTCTGTCAGGCCATGATGTACAGTATGATGTGGTCCACCAAAGTGCTCTCACTGCCTCCAGGTATATTTTGTACTTGGAACAGAAGAGTTTTCATTCTTGAACTATGTGTATTAAAACATGTGTAGTGTTTTGGGATTTTTTGCAGAATTGCAAACAAAGTGCAAAGCTGATAAATGTGTAGGCCTACTTTTGTGTTTGTAGTATTGCTGCCTTGGTTTAAGGAATGGTTACATAAGTTAAAGTTGTGACGCTTTCGTCTGAGCATTCACTTTTAGTGTGGAAGCGATCAGAAAAAATTTACAAGACTGGATCGGTGAATGATAATACCAATTTATAAAGTGGTCTAGTGTTGTGTATTATTTAATTAGAAGAAGTTACAACCCCATACAAAATATTGTAAGTCGAAAGCCAAAGTTTCAGAAGAGTAGGTTTTATTCAGCTGAATAACAGGCATGCAACTACAAAATCTACTACTACTGCTACAATCTACTCTCTACTGGCATGTACATTCACAGTTCGTCTTTTTATGTCACATTATAGTCAAGTTAAGCCTTTCCCCAACATGCAAATTAGACATGCCCTTTTCCAATCACCTCTGACCCATCTGTTCTCTGGGGCCTGCCTGTCTAATGAACCTTAAAGCTTTACCCAACTTTACAACTAGCCCCATCCTTACAGTTATCATAAACTAAGGAAGCAGAGTCAATTAACTACCCCTCCTTTTCTTTGTACATCTGTTCACCCCTAGCATCTGTAATTCCCAAACTACTCATGTGCTCTCAGGGTGACGAACAGTCTGACAAATATTGCATTCCTACAAAGGCCTCTTACAATCATTAAGTGTTGTTGCTTCCCTTCTTCCTGCCTCCTTCTCTGTGTTGTTCTCCATTTGATGCCCTTAATTATCCTGGGTCCTGCCGCTTCTCGCCAAATACTTAACCCCCCTTTTTCTTACAATTTCTCTCTCTCTCTCTCTACACTTCTCAATGGTGAAAACTACTATTAAACTTTTGTGAGCTTTACCTACTAACCTTTAATATTGATCACAAATACTTGACTACAAAAGGGTATCTACTTGTTAACACTAAATATACTATACTAGTAACTGTCACATTTGTAGAGCCAAAATCTCAATAACAGCAAAACGCTTGTTGATTCATACTTACTACTACTTAATAATTCTGATTTTAGTGTGATGTTTTTTGTGGTTTTGGATTGTGACTGAAATAAACTTTAAATCAACACAGATGTGTAATGGTGTTTGATGTTTTGACGTTATTTAAGGTTTTTGTGCAAATATAATAAAATTATGGCATCTTGTAAATTATAAGTTGCAGTATAATTACATTCAATAATTTCAGGGATACATGTGCACACATACCAACCATAGGTCAAAACATAGCTACATTTGGCTGAATTATAAAAGCCAGAAGTGGAACTATATGAAGAGCCGTTTGGGAGCCGAAAGAGCCGGCTCTTATTGCTGAGCCGAGCCAAATGATCTGGCTCACTGAAAAAAGCCGGAAATCCCATCACTAGTTCACAAGAGTTCATCAGTTAAGTTAAACCCATCATGACTGTGTGCCTGGTGACATGTATGAACATGAGTTGAGAGGGAGCAGGGATTTGTCTTTTTTAGCTTACATAACTTTTTTTGGACAATGGACATTTGTTTCTTTTATATTTACATTGAATTTAATGTTTTCTTTGTGCGCAAATAAACCTTTCTCATTTGTAAGTAAAATAGTTTTGGCCCCTTTGCCCTATTTTGCTGAGTCATGCTAGCACTTTACCATAGCTTACAGTCATTATTGCTGAGCTTATGGTTACATTTACGTACCTACTTGCCTAAATAGCAAATTATTGGCACCACAAACGTAAGATTGATATCGATCATCTCGTCTGACTAGGACTAAGTAGGAACATATCTTATTTCCCAAAAAGGTGAACGATACCTTTGAAAAATCTGATGACATTTTAGCTTTTAAAATGTACTGTTACAGCATATGAGTTTGCTATAAAACTACAAACAAAAGAGACACCATTATGGACTATTCATCAACTTTTCAAAATATGAAAAAACAATTGTGTTCATTAAAAAAATCTTTATCGTACTCACAGCTCAATAGAAAATGGTCACAGAATAAAATATTAGCGTAACAAATAAAATAATCGCTTTTTTTTTTTCTTTTCAATTAATGGTCACTAAATCAGTAGGGAAATCCAAATGTTTTCATCAATAAATTGTCAGATCATTACCAAAGGCCATCAACAGATCCATTTAGTATTATTCTCATTATGGGGTCATATGAAAAAATGACCTCAGGTGGCGAGACTAACAAAAAAACACACAAAATTGTTTACAACATCTGTATTCCGTTACTCCAATAACAATACTTTAGTCCTTACTCGCATCCACCCCTTAGCTAGGGTGTCACGGTTGCAGTGGCGTTCTCTTTCCCAATCTCCTCTTGTCTCTGATAAAGGCGGATTATTTTGGAATCATGTAGTCTCTTCCAGGTCATCATCTCAAGTTTATAGTCATGGTTTGGATAGAAAACCACTCTCGTTCGATTGTTTCGCTCAAAATAATAGTTGTGGTATTTGGCATGGTCTTCTGTGATGACTCCATATGCGTTAACCTTGTGAAAAGAAAATAACTGGGTTCAGGCCATTGTGTTGATATTAACTTAGAATTACAATTTACTAGGCTAGTTGAAAGCTAAAATAACATAACATCTAAACACAACAGGTGTAACAAATTGTTCTTTATCATAATTTGTGTCTGCATATTGTTCCTCATTAACATAAACTTTGATACAATGGTTTTATTTATATACTTTTATAAATATATAATACTAGATATACATTATGATATATACACAATGTATATTATATAGTTTGAAGCTTTAAACAAACGCTTTTTTAATATAAAGCGTGTTAATTCCCATACTGACTTACCTCATCACAGTTTTGCAAGGCCAAAAAGAGAGTGAAGGCTCCATTAGTGGGTCTGACCATGGCCCACCTTGACTGGTTCAGTTGGGAACTCACCAAGAACCTGTCAGGGAGAGGCATAAAAGGATTTGTACTCTATAGATCAGATATATCTGCCTCTAGGTACATTTACCTTATAGTGTATCTTGTAGTGTTGTCACGATACCAACATTTTTACTTTGATACCAATACCGGGTTTAGTATCACAATACTCTGTACTAAAACAATGCTCAATACTGAAATGGTACTGGCTGGACACTTGGGAACCATCTAGACATGCATCTGCTCTCCAAGTATTCACCTCATTCTATGTCTGTCTCCTCCATTTTCTCTAATCCTCTAGTTACTTAAAACTAATAGTAAACTATGGTATGCTTACCTACTAACCTTTAATATTGATTACACATACTTGATTACAAAACAGGTGTCTACTTTTTAACACTAAATATACCATAGTAACACTACTGAAATAAACTTAATTGGTCAAAATTACATTTTCAAAATTACTTTTCTATGATCATAATATTGGACCAAATGTTAGTCCTATATTTACTGTAGGTCTGCCCTGCACCATGTTATTCTATATATAGTTAAGTTCCAAAATGACAAATGTCAGTAGGGCCTACTTTAAATGTATTGTGTGGAACTACGTGGCCAGTAAAAAATATATTGTATTTTGAAAAGTCACAAAACAGCACAATTTGGTGCTTGAAGTGCTTGATTTTCATTTAACAACATGAACCCTGATAATGATAAAATGTATCTAATCTAAATAGTCTCCCAATTCCACTGCAACAATGTTTTGTTTTGTAAGCGCAGGATATGTCAAGACAGCACTAAACTAGTCGGGATCAGTGTTGATTTTGATTTAGTCTTTCTACAAATAAGAAATGTCAACCACCGGAAGTACGATATTTTTTTTCACGGGAGTGTTTGTTACCCTCGTAATCAGTGAAATCTTAGCTTGAAAACAAGGCCTATAAAAAAAATTATCGGACTGATATTCGCTAAGCAATGCCCCTTTGTGTTCTGTTAGCACGCCCTCTACTTTTCAACTAGCTAGCTAGTATAACGATCAATGGTCGGTGACTGGCCAGGAATAGTATTCAGCTTCGGTTAAATCCCAAAAATATCTGTAGCCAATGAGATTAGAGGTTGACTGACAGTCGATATTTCAAGGATATTATAATAACGATAGTTTGGAGCAGGAAAAAGCCTATAGCCGATTAATCGGCCGATATCACTGATATTTACAATGACTCCGTCTGACGACTCTGGTTGTGTGCGTGTGTGTGTGTCAGAACAAGCAGAGGCTGTGCTCCCTACTACAGCATTCAGTAGCCTACTTCTCCCATGTCCAGGAGGAACTGCCTGCATTTGTATTGTAATCAAAAAAAGCTAGCTAACTAACATTACACCCCAACGTTACGTTACTGAGCCCCCAGGAAGCGAGTTTAGAGTGGTCATTTACCTGAGTCAGACATTACTAACGTTAAAGTCTTGGCAAAGCCAGAGATCAAGCAAAGCCAGAGATCTCCTAGCTAGCTTTCACGTGTTTATTACATGCAGATGTTAGCGTATGAGTCAACCATAGCAACAAACGATGGTCGTATGGTTAACAAACAGTGAATATGAGTATGTTGAGGAAATAGGCTGATTGTTCCCCAAATCAGTAAGTTTTCCCACCAAGATTAGCGTGTTCAAACTGTGTTTGAAATGAGGGACATCCCGTCCGGTCAATGAATGTATACGTTGAGGCTAGACTGACAGTGATAGCTACCACACATTTTTGACATGAAAAAAGATATTGATTTGGGGACAATAAGATGTCTGGCTAACAAGTTTCTCAAACATACTATCAGATCGTAATTACTGTTTGTTAACCATAGGCAAAGTTATTGACAGAAACTAACAAGCCAGCCTTTTTCTCATACAGCCTTTTTTTTGGTGTGTGTCTTCGACGTCATAATGAGCTTGCTATAAGCTTTGCAAGCATGGAGCCACCTTGCTAGCTATAGTAAATCTAGACAAGCGCATTTAGATAACTTTGCTGCGTCGCTATACTTCCATCTCGCGTAAATTCAGAGAATCGCGTAGATTCAGGAAATACTTTCATCATCTCAAAGCAGGAGACACGTTTGACCTAGAAGTACCAAACGTCAGATAAATCTAATATTTAACCGTTCTTAAAAATAAATATAAAAAAATCATCGAAGTTTTGGAGCACTGTGCAACACTAGTATCTAGTGTGTCGCCGAATGCATGTTGTTTCCGAAATACATGAATAGCACCAACATAATTATGTAATTGTACATTTAACACAGGTATTCTTCTTGAATTTAACACTCATTTCATCTCGTATCTTTACTCATACTATTTACTTGTAGTGCTAGAGTAGATCCAGGACCAAGGAAAGAGGTTAGTTTACCTGTTCCGTACATATCTGAGGAAGTCAGGGTGTAGAACATAAAACCTTGTTTCATTGAACTGTCCAGCGTAGTACTTCCATGCACTGACAAAAAAAGGCAACCGCCATGACAAAGTAAGACACTATAGCACTCTGTAAAGAGCAGGAATTGAAGGATCACCTTCAGTAGTCATGGAAGCAAAAAATAATGTATTGTTTAATCTGTGTAGAGTATTTGCTTACTCTTTTGTCTTGTAGGGTCCAGCAGAAACCTTTCCCCCGGAAAAAAGTCCTTGTAGCCACTGATAATCCCTCTCGCCTTCAGGAATCATCACATATTTTATACCCTAAAGTAATGAAAGGAAATCACATTTAAACAGTTTAGAGTCTGATCATGTATTTACAAGTACAGTGTACTATGTGTTTGAGAACACTTAATGCAAGAAAGTAAACTCTTGATTCATAAGTTTCAAAACACATTACACCATGGTCAGGAGGGGTGTATAGAAATAATAGGTGTAGAGGTCATAATTTTAATTCGAGTGTGAATTTTGATCTACAGCCCATTATTGTGTTTGTATTTGACACAATCCAGAAGTTTCTATGGTTTCAATCAGAAGTTACACAAAAATGTTGTAGGACCTGTAGATTTATCAATGTGTGAAACAGGGTTTAACACAAACTTTTACCAGACGCAGGACTACTTTTAAATCATCTCTATTTCATTGTAAACTCTTGCAAAAGCGAAACTATTAGCAAAGGAGTTTCAGATTGGCCCTACCTTGTTATTGGGAATGTGGGTGAAGCCATACTTTTTGAACAGGTACATTGACGCAGTGATTGAGTGTGCTGTGTGAACGTACACAGAGGTTTTGTTTCCAACGTCTTCCTCATAACCCTTGATTACAGCTCCGTTCATCCTTAAACAAATAATAACATGGGATTTAAGAATGTCATACAATGCATCTTAGAACTCAGAACTACATTTACAGAAGAATGCCTAAAAAAAATGTATATGAATAACCTGAAATCTATTTATGTGAGTTGCAAGCTGAGAACACCTAACTCCTCATTGACAATAGATACAGTAAGATATCTGCAAGCGAAGCAAGCGTTCTTTAAATGTCCAAACAAATACTTAATATTGTTTGTTTTGTACACCCTTCTTACCGAAACACATAATCATGTTTGTCTATTTCCTTCCCCATTCTGGAGCCGTTTAGAATTCCCCCGGTAGCAACCACAGCACAACGAATACATCCATTGGACCCTGGTCTAGGGGAAAGCAGTGGTACTGTAGGCTTAGGGATTAAGTCCAGGATTTCTTTCATCTCTGTAAAAACACAAAGCCATTTTAGACACCTACAGAGAGAGTACTACAATATATGAAAGCACTCTTATTATAAGCACACAACAATTTAGCCAGTCCCCACTCTTTTTCTGAATGTTAAAATTAGCGGAAATGCGACAGAAACACACACACGACACACACGCACAAACATCACCTGTATAGTTGTATTCCATGAATCCAAAAGGGTTATTAAAATGTGATAGTCTGTTCCATTCTTTCACGTCGACATCCTCTCTGTTTAGATATAGCTTTATGTTGGGAATAAAAGATTTCTTAAAGTCAGGATCGTCTGTGTGCTGAAAAGACTGTGGACAGGACTGAGAGATAGAGAGAGAGAAAACCAGTTGTATTTGCTGTTTACAATTTGAAATCCGTAAACATTGTCTAATACTTTTGTGAATTCCTTTTCTCATAAGGTTGGCATGGTACAGGGGAACCTCACAAAATGAGCAGGGGAGTCAAATGTTTTTATTAATAAACAGATCAGATGACCAAAGGTCATGAACATTCGTCACACATCGAATGGAGTTCCCTTCATGGGGTCCCAGAAAACATGAAAAGCTGACCACTTGACAAAATAATAATAATCCCTAATTTGTGTGATTGTTATTACAGCCAAGCTCAGGAGCGTAGGAACAGAGAAATTAACCATATATTAGTTTTTTATCTAGGCCTATGTGACATCAGCTCAGCAGAAAACGAGAAATGCTATTGATTATGCCACTGTATCCCAGAGTCTAATCTTAAATTTCAAGTCAACACTAAATAATGCATTAAAACAGTACATTAAATTACATTTTAAATTGTAGTTCATTCAGTTCAATAAAAAGGTATGTAACATAATTAGTTTGTAAATAAATGTTTTTAAAATACGTAATTATTCATCTTACTGTCCGCCTGAATTCGGTATCCTTGTTATAAACATCCTCAAAACCCCACTGAGGTTTTGTCTTAAAGTCCTTTTTGAATAACATTGGCATAGGGGTCTCGGGTACCAAATTATATGCATACAATCCCTGTTGTAGTTGTACACTGTGAATACAACACATATACACATATAATTATTATTATTAAAAAAATTTGAATACATATTTGAAAAACACGTTTTTTTTGTTATATATTAGTTTTTTTTCTTTACATATTTTCCTGGTCTTATCTCTATCACAGAATCAAATTAATATTTTACTTACAACTTCTCAAACCCATTGTGATGTTAGTCACATGTTGTCAGGCTACCTTAACATAAAGCCTTTAAATCCATGCTGTCACACTTACCTTATCATTTGAAATGATGGATCTGTCGAGTATAGCACAAGGATGAAAAGGCTAGTACAAACCACCACCAGCGACATAACAAATAATTTACGTATAATTTCCATCTATAATTGTGAGAGAGAAATAAAAAATTGATCAAGCTGAATGCACAGGCAACATTTTGGTTTTTGTTTCCCTCAAAGGTTTTATTTAAGCATGCAAATTCCAATCCACACCTCCTGGCCTAAACGTATATAGAAGAAAAATATGACGGGGATCATTTCAGATCAGCCAAGAGGAAGAAAGGAATCCTGACATGCTGGATGCTTGAAAAGATCTGGCAGTTATTAAATTAACGCTGAAGAATCCTGAGGAGCCTGTCTCTTAATTGGCCCCCTGGTCAAATTTAACGTGCCTACGCACGTATATCCACACCAATGTTAACATACACAAAACAATCTGTGTCATTCATTGCTCAACACTTACACACCACATTTTGGGTTATATTGGTCCTATAAAAAGATAAAAACATAATAATAATTTATAATATTATATATATTATATAATATATAATACTCTATATCTTTATAAAATTACATGGTGAAACTATAGTTTGCAGTCCAACAGTGACGATGATGATGGGTATTTTGTCTTCATGTGTCAGTTTTGTTCTAAGCACAAATTAGTAGTTGCGTTAATACTGTCTTGACTTTCAGTAGAATTATGGAATCTTCAGTAACTTTTCTTTTATTATTTTGTATTTTATATCAAAACACAAATTTGCTTGTAACATCTTTAACCCACCCACATCTTAATAAATGAATGAAAGGAAATATAAATCTAAAACTTACAACAATGTACATCATTCTCATTTAAGTTAATGATCCCCAGTTCACAAAATGAGCAGGGGAGTCAAATGTTTTTATTAATAAACAGATCAGATGACCAAAGGTCATGAACATTCGTCACACATCGAATGGAGTTCCCTTCATGGGGTCCCAGAAAACATGAAAAGCTGACCACTTGACAAAATTAAAAATACAACTTTTATTTTGAAAGCCCGACACCAAGGGCAGCGGCATCTGGACGCGGCAGTGAGAGCACGGTGAATGAAACTAGCAAGGGGCTGTTAATTAGCCTGATAAAGTTAAATTGTTTTGGATTTAGCAAACATTAGCCATCACAATTTGGACAGTGGCGTTAATGTTATTTCCATGCAGTTTAACATAAGCTAAGGCAATTGTTATTCCAAACTCCACTTCCAATAACGTGATTCCTCCCCTGTTTTCTCTAGAACAATGCAGCATACATAGAAACACAGGTCTCTGTCTGGCTAGCACCAGAGGCCTCCACATTTTAAAGATTATATACATAAAAAATTCTTCACCTCGGCAAATGTGTGTCAGAGGAAATGCTCTTGGAGTGTGAACAGCCACACCTATTGCATTTTACTGTAAGCAAAAACTGCGTCACGCAACCTAATTAAATACAATACAATGTCTGGATAAAAAAAAAGAAATAAATGCATGCATGATTCAAAGATTGTAGTTGGAGGAGCTGGGTGGGGATAGCAGTGTCACTAGAATAACATGCACCCTTAGAAAGAAATGTACAATGTACAATGTACATTGTGGGCCCTTTATTACAAGAGTGGACAGGGCAATGATCTTTTATAAAAGTGGTCTAGTAATCGTAGTCACCTCCCTCTGTACAGCCAAAATATCAACAACACAACGCTTTGTGTTTCATACTTTTTAGGAAACAGAAAGTTCACAAAAGTCCATGAGTTCAACCAATCATTATGATGAAATGCTTTATCAACATTTATAGATTATCAAGAAGTAGTAAACCAGGCTACAAAACGGGACCATCGCAAACTTAATACAAACAATTTCTTAGTACAATTGTTTAGTATATCAAATATAAGTGCAAGGCAGATGTGAGATGTTACATTTAAGAACCGAAATGGAGTCGAAACAAGTGAGTCTCTTAAGTTTCGACGGAACGCATACAACGACGTTGCAGTCCTAATGTTCGTGGGGAGGTCCTTCCACCACTGAGGGACAAAGTCGTGACCGGGGTTCCAGGCTTCCCTTTCCACCGAGTGATGGGCGACAAGGCGACATCCGTCGCCAGAGCGCAGTGGTCAGGACGGGGTGTAGGGTCAGAGCACCAACTGTAGGTAGGAGGGTGCCGTTCCGGTCATCGCCTGATAGGTTAGGACAAGTGACATGAATTTGATGCATGCCACTACCGGCAGCCAGTGCAGTGTGTGGAGCAGAGGAGTGGGTTAGAGTTAGGGTTAACCAGTTCAGTGTGTGGAGTACTGGAGCGCTGTGAGTGTACTGGGGGAGGTTGAAGACCAGACAAGCGGCTGTGTTCTGGATGAGCTAAAGGGGTTTGATGGTGCTCGCAGTCAACCCAGCCAAGAGGGAGATGTAGTTGTCCAGGCGCGAGATGACAAGGGCCTGGACTATGACCTGCGCAGCCGCTCTTGTAGGGAAGGGTTGTATCCTCCTGATGTTGTAGAGAAGGAATCTGCAGGGGCGCGTTTCTGCCGCAGTGTTAGTTGAGAAGGACAGCTGGTCGTCCAGGGTGACCCCCAGGTTCTTTGCCGTAGTAGAGGAAGAGACCACAGTGTTATCAAGGGTGATGGTTAGGTCTTGGAACGGGCTGGTCTTCCCAGGGATAAAGAGGAGTTCTGTTTTGTCAGGGTTGAGCTTCAGGTGGTGAGCTGCCATCCACTCTGATATCAGCCAGGCATACCGAGATGCGTTGCACCACCTGAGTGTCAGAGGTAGGGAAGAAGAACATTAGTTGAGCATTGTCAGCGTAGCAGTGATAGGACAGGCCATGTGAGTGTATGACTGAACCCAGTCACTTTGTATGTAGAGAGAAAAGGAGAGGGTCCAGGACTGAGCCCTGAGAGACCCCGGTCTCCATGCTACCTGGTATGATCGGCCCGTCAGGATGCAAGCATGGAGAGCGCAGACCCCAAGATGCCCAGGTCTTCAAGGGTAAGGAGTAGAGTCTGGTGTCAAAAGCAGCAGAGAGGTCAAGGGGAATGAGAACAGAAGAGAGGGAGTCCGCTCTCGCCGTGTGGAGCGCTCCTGTAACTGCGAGAAGGGCGGTCTCCGTTGTATGGCCCACCTTGAATCTTATTTGGTGCGGATCTAGGAGGTTGTTCTGCTTACCTACTTGCCTAAATAGCTAATTATTGGACTTACAAACATAAGATTGAGATCGATCACGATGACTATAGGGGTAAGTAGGAACATATCTTATTTCCCAAAAAGGAAATAAATCAACTTTATTTAATTATAAACTTTTACATAAGTGAAACTATTAGCAAAGGAGAGTTTTAAAATACTTCGTCATTGGGAATGTGGGTGAAGCTTTTTGAACAGGTACATGGACATGGGGAGTGAGTGGGCTGTGTGAACGTACACAGACGTTTTATTTTTTTCAAACAACTTCCTCATAAACCTCGATTAGAGCTCTGTTCATCCTTAAGAAAAGTGACTTGAATTTCATTAAATTTATGCAGAATTATATTTACAAAAGTACAACATATTTAACAACAAAAAAACAGAATAACATGACGATGGAAGATAAAATTTGATTTCCACATAAACTTATAAGATTTCCCCATAAAGTATTATGACAAGCATTCTCCACATTTCAAAACAGATAATATCGCTTGTTTTGTACATCCTTCTTACCTGAACACATGATAATGTTTGTCTATTTCCTTCTTCATTCTGGAGCCATTTAGAATTCCCTCGGTGGCACCCCTAGCACAACAAATACATCCAATAATAACAAAATATCAACAAAAAAAACACAACACTTAGTGTTTCATACATTTTAAGAAACAGAAAGTTCACAAGAGTCCATGAATCATGGGTTCAACCAATCATGACTAAGCATGTTTAAGATTTTTTTTCTTATTGTGCAAATAAACCTATTTTTCCATTTATTTATTTAAAAAGAAAATTGGTGCAAGCCATTTTTTTCAGAATTATTTGATCAAATTATGGTTTTAAAAAGTAATGGGGAAGAATGTATATTTACAGGTGGTTGGCTATAGTGGCCCCTTTGGCCTATTTAACTGAGTCATGTCCAATAGGTTACAATCATTGTTGCTAAGCTTGCTACATTTACCTACCTACTAAAAACTAAATAAAAACTAAATAAATGAATTATTACTTGCCTAAATAACTCATTATTGGACGTACAAACGTAAGATTGATATTGATCCCCTCGTCTGACTATTGGGGTAGGTAGAATCATATCTTATTTCCCAAGAAAGGTGAACTATCCCATGAAAAGATCTCCATCCATTAGCTTTACCGCTTATCCTGTACAGGGTCACGGGGGGGGGGAGGCTGGAGCCTATCCCAGCGGACACAGGGCAAGAAGCGGGGTACACCCTGGACAGGTCGCCAGTCTATCACAGGGCCAACACATGGGGACAGACAACAACTCACACTCACATTCACACCTACGGGCAATTTAGAGTCACCAATTAACCTGCATGTTTTTGGACTGTGGGAGGAAACCGGAGTACCCGGAGGAAACCCTCGCGACCACGGGGAGAACAGGCAAAATCCACATGGAAACGCCCTTGGGTCAGGTGGGGATTGAACCCAGTACCTTCTTGCTGTGAGGCAACAGTGCTAACCACCGAGCCACCGTGCTGCCCTGAAAAGATCTGCTGGCATATAATAATAATTAATTATATATATTATAGGTATTATTAGGTTAATAATAATAATAATAATAAAAAATAATAATAATAATAAAATTGATACATTATTAATAATAATAATAATAATAATAATAAATAAATAATTTTTGCTTTTAAAATGTGTTGTTACAGTATACAAGTTTGCAGTAAAAATACAGACAAAAGAGACACCATTATGGACTATTCCATCAACATTTAAAAAATATCAAAACATACATTTGTTAGTTTAAAAAATCTCATACGCACAACTCAATAGAAAATGGTAATGAAATAAAATATTTACAATGCACAGCGTTTTATTATTTTATTTTTTTTTGCAATTAATGGTCACTAAATCAGTAGGGAAATCCAAATGATTTCATCAATAACTGTCAGATCATTATCAAAAGTTGTCAACAAATCCATCTAATATAATTCCCTTTATGCGGTCACAGCACATATGAAAAGCTGACCTCAGATGGGGGAGGCTAACAAATAAAACAGCTTACGATATCTGTATTGCAAGATTCCAATAAATTCACATTATATACTATATATTTTTCTTTTTATGTTACTTTAGTCCTTACTCGCATCCACCCCTTAGCTAGGGTGTCACGGTTGCAGTGGCGTTCTCTTTCCCAATCTCCTCTTGTCTCAGGTAAAGGCGGATTATTTTGGAATCGTGTAGTCTCTTCCAGGTCATCATCTCAAGTTTATAGTCATGGTTTTGATAGAAAACCACTCTCGTTCAATTGTTTCGCTCAAAATAATAGTTGTGGTATTTGGCATGGTCTTCTGTGATGAATCCATATGCGTTAACCCTGTGAAAAGAAGGTAACTGAGTTCGGGACATTGTGTTGATATTAACTTAGAACTACAACTTACAAGGCTAGTTGAAGGCTAAAATAACGTAAAATCTAAACACCACAGGTGTAACAAATTATCATAATGTGTCGACGTATTGTTCATTATAAACACAAACTTTGATGCAATAGTTTTATTTATATATTTTTATATAATACAATATATATACAATGATACACAATGTATATTTTATATTTATATATATTTAGTTTATAACTGATAGACTGGCGACCTGTCCAGGGTGTACCCCGCCTGTCGCCCTGTGTCTGCTGGGATAGGCTCCAGCCCCCCCCCCCGTGACCCTGTACAGGATAAGCGGTAAAGCTAATGGATGGATGGATGGAGTTTATAGCTTTAAACAAATGCTTTTTTAATATAAAGCATTCCCATACTGACTTACCTCATCACAGGTATGCAAGGCCAAAAAGACAGTGAATGCTTCATTAGTGGGTCTGACCATGGCCCACCTTGACTGGTTCAGTTGCAAACTCATCAAGAACCTGTCGGGGAGACGCATAAAAAGCTTTGTACTTTATAGATCAGATATATCTGCCTCTAGGTACATTTACCTTATAGTGTATCTTGTGTGTTGCCTAATGCATATTGTTCCATAATACAGGAATAACGCAATAGTAACCAACATAATCATGTAATTGAACATTGAACACAGGCATTCTTTTTGAACTTAACACTTTACTCATACTATTTACTTGTAGTGCTAATGTAGATCCAGGACCAAGGAAAGAGGTTGGTTTACCTGTTCTGTACATATCTGAGGAAGTCAGGGTGAAGAATATAAAACCTGGTTTCATTGAACTGTCCAGCGTAGTACTTCCTTGCTGTGACAGAAAAAAGAAAAGTCAACCGCCATCACAAAGTAAAACACTATAGCACTGTGTCAAGAGCAGGAAGTTAAGGATCCCCTCCAGTAGTCATGGAAGCAGAAAAGAATGTTGTTTAATCTGTACAGAGTATTTGCTTACTCTTTTTTTCATGTTGGGGCCAGCAGAAACTTTTTCCCCAGTAAAAAGTCCTTGCAGCCACTGATAATCCCTCTCACCTTCAGGAATCATCACATATTTTATACCCTAACGTAATAAAAGGAAATCAAGTTCAAACATTTTAGTGTCTGATCACGTATTTAAGAGTACAGTGTACGAGTGTGTTTGAGAACACTTAATGCAAGAAAGTAAACTCTTGATTCGTAAGTTTCATAACACATTACACCATGGTCAGGAGGGGTGTATAGAGATAATAGGTGTAGAGGTCATAATTTAAATTCGAGTGTGAATTCTGATCTACAGCCCATTATTGTGTTTGTTTTTGACACAATCCGTGGCCGTGGTTTCAGTCAGAAGTTACACGAAAATGTATCCTAAGGATTTATAAGATTTTAGGACCTGTAGATTTATCAATGTGTATAACGAGGTTTTACCGAACGCAGGACTACTTTTAAATCACCTTCATTTCCTTGTAAACTCTTACAAAAGCGAAACTATTAGCAATGGAGAGTTGTAGATACCTGGTCATTGGGAATTTCTCGTCTCAAAACCTGTCATTGCATAGCCACCTTTGTTTACTTGTGAATTTCGGTTTCCTGACGGCATGTCAAGATAACTGTGCGTGTGTGTGTGTGTGTGTGTGTGTGTGTGTGTGTGTGTGTGTGTGTGTGTGTGTGTGTGTGTGCGTGCGTGCGTGCGTGCGTGCGTGCGTGCGTGCGTGCGTGCGTGCGTGCGTGCGTGCGTGCGTGCGTGCGTGCGTGCGTGCGTGCGCGTTTGCGTGTGTGTGGCAGTATTTCACCCATTTCATGTCGACTGATATGCCAAAGATGGCTCAGGCCTTCAACACCACAGTGGCTGCCCTGGAGAATGAGCTTACACAGCTCATTCTGGAGGGACTGATTAACTCACGCATCAACTCGCACAGCAAGGTAACCACACAGAAACACACACACACACACACACACAGTGGAGATGCACTGCACAACACACACATTGATGTACAATGCCAGGGAATATTATCCACACACACAGACTAGAAAACACACACTGACTTAAAATGCCAGGGATCAACACACAAACGAAACTATTAGCAAATGAGTTTTAGATACACAACAAATACAAATCGTTTTAGATACCTCGTCATTGGGAATGTGGGTGAAGCCATACTTTTTGAACAGATACTTGGACGTGGTGAGTGAGTGTGCTGTGTGAACGTGCACAGAGGTTTTGTTTCCAACGTCTTCCTCATAACCCTCAATTACAGCTCCGTTCGTCCTTAAATAAAAACATGGGATTCAAGAATGTCATACATTGCATCTTAGAACTCAGAATTACATTTACAAAAGAATGCTTTAAAAAATATGTATATATTTAAAGGGATAGTTCAATTTTTGGGGAAAAAAAAGTTCCTACTAGAGGTTGACCGATTAATCGGCGCCGACAGGACGTTTAACAATCTATCGTTATCGGCGAAACTGTGCTCCGATACTGGCCAATAGCTGCGCAGCCTCCACTGCCTGTGTCTATTATGCGTTATGTTTGGTTGTTATAGGTAGCTAGCTAGCTTTATTATAGCTATGAAATGCTAGCTAGATTTGTTATAGCTAGCTAGACCACTCCATATTTGCTAAGCTTAGTTAGCTAACAAGGTCATGACGTCGAACGTGACACACCAGAAAAAAACACCCGTTTATGTTTGAGAATATGATCTGATTGTATGTTTCAGAAAAGGCTGGCTTGTTAGCCATAAGTCTTATTGTCCCCAAATCAATAACTTTTTTCATGTCAAATATGCTTTCGAGTCGTAGCCTCAAGTACACCCTTACCAAAAAGAAGTTTACTCAAGTGTGTTATTAGTAAACTTATTCTAAACTAAAAATAAGAGAGTATGCTTTCAGTTTACTTTTATATACTTATCGGAGTTCATTCTAACCAAATTATACTTAAGTATACTTGGCTTAGTATACAGAAAAGTCTAAGTATGTACTAGTATAAAAACTAGTAGACTTATAGTTTACTGAGGGTATACTTAAAAGTGCACTTCCATAAACCTAAAGTGGACTAGAAGTATATAACTAATAAGCTTACAGTAACCTATAAGTTCACTTGTAGTATACTTTAAAGCTTACTACTGCTACACTAGAAATATACTTAAAAGTGGGCCAATTTAGTCCCAAGAAGTACTAAAACAGTACACTGCAAGTACACTACTTTGTGTATTGATGTTAGTATACTTACTAGATAAAGTATACTTGAGAAATATACTTGAAGTTCACTTAAGTTTACTTGATAAAATTTACTTGAAGTATACTTCTTTTTGGTAAGGGCATTCATTGCGAGGACGGGATGTACCCTCGTTTAAACACACTAATCTTGGTGGAAAAAGCGTACCTAGTCAAACGAGATTAACAATATCGATCGAATGACTGTACGTCCAATAATTAGTTATTTAAGGAAGTAGGTTGCAGTGGCGGCTGGTGACACAAAAAATTGAGGAGGACAGAATGAAAACCAACCCTTGGTGTCATGTTATTTAACAAATCTCAACTTTCTTATGTTCAGAGTATATTATTTTAGATGTTGACAACAAATAATCCACAAACTGTTCTTCCCAATTCCATTCCTGTAGTGTCGTTAGCAACAGTCCCCCGGTTTCAGGGCTGCTAATGCTAAAAGTTAAACAAGCTAACTGTTGGCTAACGAAGTAGCTAGCGAGCTATAATGACATAAGGAAATTCTATATATCTATCGCTTTAACGCTAGTTCGTCACAAGTCTCACAAACAATACAGTGGTATAGAACTGAAGATACAATTTGGAACTTATTACTGGACTAACACATTGTCAGTATTGTATTCTGTTTGTTGATTGGTAAGGGAGGACGTCCTCCCTTGCAGCGTCGTTTTGCGTGTTTTGGCCAATAACAGATTAGCAAGAAAATAATTAATTAAATTGATTTAATCCCGCCCTAAAGAGGTCAGCAGGAGCCCATCCTCCTCTGCCCCCTACCACCACACAGACCTCCCACTCTTACCTGCCCTGCAAGTGTTGCTGTTCAGAATCAGAATTTCAATAATGGATTTTTCCCATAGAGAGAAGCAAAACATAAATTAAGTTATATGTTTATAAATTATACTGCAGTTAGACAATAATTTGTTTTAACCAATTACTCTTTTTTTTATATCTTGATCTCTCGTTTGACCACTTCTCATGGTCTGAGAGTCCTTTAGGTGCCTTTTGGCAAACTCCATGCGGGCTGTCATGTGCCTTTTACTGAGGAGTGGCTTCCGTCTGACCACTCTACCATAAAGGCCTGATTGGTGAAGGGGTGCAGAGATGGTTGTCCTTCTGTAAGGTTCTCCCATCTCCACAGAGGAACACTGGAGCTCTGTCAGAATCTATAATTGTGAGAGAGAAATAAACATATCAGTCAAGCTGAATGCACAGGCAACATTTCGTTTTTTTGTCTCCCTCAAATGTAAACTCCTATCCACACCTCCTGGCCTAAAACTACATAGAAGAAAAAGATGACGGGAATCATTTCAGGTCAGCCAAGAGGAAGAAAGGAGCCATGCATGTTTGAAAAGATCTGGCAATTTGATATGAATGCCGAAGAATGCAGAGGAACCTGTCCTCAAACGAACAACAATAATCCTGTACACTCACCTTAAAATTTACATTTTAGCCTACGCACACACCCACACAAAAATAAGCATACACAAAAAAGCTTTGAAAAATCATTGCTCAACACTTAGACCACATTTAATTTTTTATTGGTCGTGTACATTTTTTTTAATTCATGATATTTATATAACTGTATCTTTATAAAATGACATGGTAAAGCAGACTAGCGTGTCCATGTCCGACATTGACAACGATGATGGTGGGCATTTCATCTTCATGCTTCAGTTTTGTTCCAAGCAAATATTGCCAAATGCAGCCACAATGATATCTATCATTTCAAGCCGAATTACTGAGATAATTAAAATGCAGCAGAATGAATGAACGCATGCATTTAGACAGTTGCTGGTAGGTGACATATCTAGAACTGCCTGCACTCTTGTGGAAATTTGCATATAGTTGACCAATTATTGCATGACCGGACAGGTTAAGTATCTTAATATCTTAAAAAACTGCCTGCACTCTTGTGGAAATTTGCATATAGTTGACCAATTATTGCATGACCGGACAGGTTAAGTATCTTAATATACTGTAAGCTTGGAGCTTACAGTGCCTTGCAAAAGTATTCACCCCCCTTGGCTTGTTACTTATTTTGTTACATTACAACCTGTAATTTAAATGTTTTTTTCATCTGAATTTTATGTGATGGATCTGCACAAAATAGTCTAAGTTGGTGAAGTGAAATGAGAAAAAAATATATATTAAAAATAATTTTTTTAAATAAAAATCTGGAAATTGGCATGTGCATATGTATTCACCCCCTTTGCTATGAAGCCGCTCAAAAGTTCTGGTGCAACCAATTACCTTCAGAAGTAACATAATTAGTGAAATGAAGTCCACCTGTGTGTAGTCGCTAAGTGTCACATGATCTGTCAGTATAAACACACCTTTTCTGAAAGGTCCCAGAGGCTGCAACACCACTAAGCAAGAGGCATCACACCATGAAGACCAAGGAGCTCTCCAAACAAGTCAGGGACAAAATTGTTGAGAAGTACTAGTCAGGGTTGGGTTATAAAAAAATATCCAAATCTTTGATGATCCCCCGGAGCACCATCAAATCCATCATCTTTAAATGGAAAGAACATGGTGCCACAACAAACCTGCCAAGAGAGGGCCGCACACCAAAACTCACAGACCGGGCAAGGAGGGCATTAATCAGAGAGGCAGCACAGAGACCAAAGGTAGCCCTAAAGGAGCTGCAGAGTTCCACAGCAGAGACTGGTGTATCTGCGCATGGGACCACAATAGGCCGTACACTCCATAGAGCTGGGCTTTATGGAAGAGTGGCCAGAAAAAAGCCATTACTTAGTGTTAAAAATAAGATGGGTTTGCCAAAAGGCATGTGGGCGACTCCCCAAATGTATGGAGGAAGGTGCTCTGGTCAGATGAGACTAAAATTGAACTTTTCGGCCACCAAGGAAAACGCTATGTATGGCGCAAACCCAACACATCCCATCACCCCAAGAACACCATCCCCACAGTGAAACATGGTGGTGGCAGCATCATGCAGTGGGGATGTTTTTCAGCAGCAGGGACTGGGAAACTGATTCGAGTCGAGGGAAAGATGGATGGTGCTAAATACAGGGATATTCTTGAGCAAAACCTGTTTCAGTCTGCCTGTGATTTGAGATTGGGACGGAGGTTCACCTTCCAGCAGGACAATGACCCGAAGCATACTGCTAAAGCGACATTCGAGTGGTTTAAGGGGAAACATTTAAATGTGTTGGAATGGCCTAGTCAAAGCCCAGATCTCAATCCAATTGAGAATCTGTGGTCAGTCTTGAAGATTGCTGTTCACAAGCGGAAACCATCCAACATGAAAGAGCTGGAGCAGTTTTGCCTTGAGGAATGGGCAAAAATCCCAGTGGCAAGCTCATAGAGACTTATCCAAAGCGACTTGCAGCTGTAATTGCCGTAAAAGGTGGCTCTACAAAGTACTGACTTTAGGGAGGTGAATAGTTATGCACGCTGAAGTTTTCTGTTATTTTGTCCTATTTGTTGTTTGCTTCACAAAAAAAAAAAAAATCACATCTTCAAAGTTGTAGGCATGTTCTGTGGATAAAATGATGCAAACCTTCAAACAATCCGTTCTAATTCCAGGTTGTGAGGCAACAAAACATGAAAAATCCCAAGGGGGTGAATACTTTTGCAAGGCACTGTATGTATGAACGAAACACAGAACTCCACTGTCTAATCGATCTTTTTGCTCTCTGGTGCCATAGTAACCTATAAAACCTCATCTTAAATGGATAATTATGTTTTAAATGTGTTTTTGTACACCGTATCTGTCTCTTAAGAACCCACAGGTCACACGTATTACATTCTGTTGCTGACTTGTAGTTTTTCACCTTATCTTTTTGTAGGCACTATTTTTTGTAAGTCACTCTTGATAAAAGCGTCTGCTAAATTAATGTCATGTAATGTATAGTGGGTAAAAATGCGAAACAGTCAGTGGTTTAACAGGGCACTGCAGTACAGCCATGAAAGGGACACTAATGTAAGATTTGTAATATGTATTTGTCTAGCATTGTTTTATCACTCAGAGGGATTGTACGAACAACATGGAAAAAGTAAAATATCTGCCTTTTGCATTATCTCTAGTTCACCACTGACAACACATGTACCCTGTTTTACAAGCAGTTCTGAATTGCCGCGATTTGTGATGTAGAAAATCAAAGTTAATCTAGTTGGCCAATCACGGACTCAGGCTAGTATAAGTAAGGTCGAGCTACTATGGCCGCAGCCATGACAACAGCGGACTGTTGCTATCCCTAGACAATAACATAAGAAGCACACAACAATTTATGATTGTCTACATTATGGGCCCATTAAGAAATATAATTGGAATAGGACTACTAGAGCTACTTTTTCCTGATGGGCCTACAAGACCATCTTTATTCCACAACTTTAAAGGGCAACTTTATTTATTACGATGATAATATATTATTATTTGTATAGACTAATTCCTTGATTTGACCAATGTATACTATATTTAGCTATTTTATTATAGGTTTTTTTTATGTTCACAGCCACAGTTGTGGAACAACAGCCTGCCGTCTGAGAACTTCAGTTCTTTAAAAAGAAGAACTGTTTGAACCAGCAATAGGTTTAACCTTTAATAGTATTTTTTTTTTATATTCAAACACATTGATAATACAAATTAGTTGCAGTATTACAATCTTGACTTGCAGTACAGTTATGTAATCTTCAATTACTTTTTAGAATTATTTAGTATTTTATATAAAAACACAAATTTGCATGTAATATATCTAACCTTCACACATCTTAATAAATAAATGAAAGGAAAAATAAATATAAAATATACAACAATGTACATAATTTTAATATAAGTTAATGATCCCTAGTTTACAAAAGGAGCAAGGAAATCAAAATGTTCACATCAATAAACTGTCAGATCACCAAAATAAAAAAATCAACACCCATTTTATTGAATTCCCTTTACGGGGTCACAGCACACATGACAAGCTGACATCTGTTGTGAGAGGCTAACAAACATTTATATTCAGAGCGTCAATATTCTTTACACACACTATAATACAATTACAATACAAATACAAGTCTTCCGTTATTCCTATACATTCACATTATTTGTATTTTTCACATTTATTTATTTATTTATTTCCCCCCCGCTAGTGTCAGGGTTTGTTGTCCTCCTGTCTCTGGTAAAGCTGGATGATTTTGGACTGATGTAGTTTCTTCCATGTCTCCATCTCCAGTTCAAAGTCATGGTTTTGAAAGAAAATCACTTTGGTTCGTTTTGCATTGTTTTTCTCAAAATAGTAGTTGTTGTATTTTCCATGTTCTTCTGTGAGGAATCCATATGCGTTCACCTTGGGAGAAGAGGGACACTGAAATCAGATCGCTGTGTTGTTCTGGCCTTATTGGCCTAAGGACAGTTCTTTTGAACAGTATGGAAAATATGTAAATGGAATAATGTGTAAATAGAACAGGATAAATACTTATTGGTTAATATTGGTTAATAATTTTTGTATTCCCGTATTGTTCACGATGAACACAAACTTTGATAGAATGTATATCGTTTTAGTTGGTTTGGAGCTTTAAACAAACTAAATAGTATGCTAAGCATGATGTGTTGTTTGTCCTATGCTGACTTACCTCATCACAGGTATGCACGGCCAAAAATAGAGTAAATGCTCCATTACTGGGTCTGACTATGTTCCAGCTTGTGTGGCCTAGTCGCCAAGACTTTAGGAACCTGTTAGTGAGAATTAGGAAAATATTTACGACTCAGATATATTTCCTTCAGGGAACTTAGTGGGATCACAGTTGTGTGTGAACAAAGTGTAACTAGTTCAATCATCAACATAATCAAATGTCCAGGGGGATAAATACAATATCTCCACAGCATGTCTTGTTTGCAAATGAAAAAATAAATATTTAGAGTTTATTTATGTGGCTAGGGTAGATCCTGCGCTAAGGAAAGAGGTTAGTTTACCTGTTTCGTACATATCTGAGGAAGTCAGGGTTCAGAACATAAAACCGTGTTTCATTGAACTGTCCACCGTAGAACTTCCATGCCCTGACAGGAAAAGAAGATGGTCAACCATCATGATAAAGTAAGAAACTGTAGCACTGTGTAAGAACTGGGAAACTCTTATTTGCAAATCAAATCTACCTACAGGTACAAATAAAGTGAACCTGAACTTGATTCAAGGGAGTGAGATTGATTTTTTTTTACTGTTTAATCCGGACAGAGAATATACTTACTCGTAACCCTTGTAAGGTCCAACGGCAACTCTTCTCCTTTTAAGAAGACCTTGTAGCCACTCATAATCCCTTTTGCCCTCAGGAATCATCACATATTTTATACCCTATACGTAATGAAAAGGAAAGAAAAATGTAGAGTATGGTCCTGTATTAACGAGTACAGTAAGTGTGTGTTTTGTGAACACTTAACGCAAGAAGGGGAAAACTCTCGAAACAGTTACTATAATTACCTCGTCGTTGGGAACCTGTTTGAAGCCATACTTGTGGAATATATTGAGAGACGTGGTGAGGGAGTGAGCTGAGTGAACGTACACTGACGTCCTGTTGCCCACATCTTCCTCGTGGCCCTTGACAATGGCTCCGTTCATTCTTTGAACGATACACAAAAACATTTTTTTTAGATAAATACATTTAAAAACAAAAACAAGGCACGGACTCTCATGCACAAAAGAAAGCTTATTGTATATGTAATTGCAGCACTGAATTTTGCAACAATTTATTAAATTGCAATCAATGTATGCAAGGAGCAAACTTGAACCATGGACCAACTCATACTAGATCAAAGATAGGGGTCAAAGGAATGGTGTCTATTATTGAGTCACAAAGCATTCTGGCAGATCTAACATAGACAACATATTGTATTGTACGTCTCACCGAAACACATAATCATGTTTGTCTATTTCCTCCCCCATTCTGGAGCCGTTTAGAATTCCCCCGGTAGCAACCACAGCACAACGAATACATCCATTGGACCCTGGTCTAGGGGCAAGCAGTGGTACTGTAGGCTTAGGGATTAAGCTAAGTACTTCTTTCATCTCTGTAAAAACACAAAGCCTTTTTATACACATACACTACATTATGTAGATCCCTAAACACAATTATGTACAGTACACAGCACCTTAAGTATCCACACAAAGGCAGGTGTGTGCTGTTTCTATTCTGTTTGTGGATAGATCGATTACCATAAGTGCATGCGCTTTGAATGGTGTTTTATACTGAATTCAAACAGGCACGTAAACATGCACACATGTAATTGCAAACCACACCTGTATAGTTGTATTCCATGAACCCAAAAGGGTTATTAAAATGTGATAGTCTGTTCCATTCTTTCACATTCATATCTTCTCCGTTCATATATAGCTTTAAGTCGGGAATAAAAGATTTCTTAAAGTCACGATCCTCTGTGTGTTGAAGAGACTGTGGACAGGACTGAGAGAGCAAGAGAGAGAGAGAGAGAGCGAGAGAGAGGAGAGGAGGGTTAATTAAACTTTTACATTTGAATAGAGTACACCGAATAAGTTCTACAGTGTTTGATGAGTAACATTTTTATTTAGTGTACACTATCTGTATATAATTAACTTCTTCAAGTCTGAAAGTTTGGTTGGTTTTGTGAGTAGTCACAAGGTTGCCACAATATGGATGGAACACAAATTCTGTTCTATCTCCATGGTTGCGAATAAACAGCAAATAACTTAGAACAATAGAAGGATTGTATCTCAAGAGCAATTTATTTTGTCTCTGGGAGGTCAACTTTGCTGGAAAAACGAAAAGCTATTGAAAATGGTATGCCAGTGTGTCACTTTAAACATCTCTAAATCAGATTTTAAAGGTTAAGCTGGCCAGCCACTAACAGACTAACTGACCCTAACATTTAAGTATGATAGATATATTGACTACAACATATCAAAACTATTTAAAACAATTGTGTAATTGTAAACACATGTACATGAACAATTATTAGCTAGTTAATACATATTTTAAGCTTACTGTTTGTCTTGATTCGGGATCCTTCTTATACATCTCTTCAAAATCCCATTGAGGTTGTATCTGAAAGTCCTTTTTGAATAAAATTGGCATTGGTGTTTCAGGCTCTCTGTTAAATGAGATGAACCTGTGATGGAGTCGTAAACTGTGAAGACAGATGGAAAAGTATATAACACATATATTTATCATCTACATGTTAATATAACTAAGTATATAATCATCAATGATTTGACTCCACCAGTCCTTATATCCTAAAGCATAAATGTACCACCTGAGCATACATTTTTTTGTAAGTCGATCAAGCATAGGTTTTATTTCAAAACCGGCATTCCTTTTAACAAAATGTTACATTGCTGTTATTGGTGTTTGCTTTAGATAGCGTACAAATATCTGCATCACCAACAAATCATGTCCTTAAACCATTTGCCTCAGTTTAGTCATTGCATGTTTTATCGCCAACTGTCGCTTGAGCGTTCCAGTCACACCTACCTCTTTATTTCAAATGGTATATCACTTGCAAACAACAGCAGGATTGGAATAATTGTCAAAACAGTTCCCAACATAAAAACAAATAATCTTCGGAAAATCCTCATGATTTACTCCTATGAGCGAGAGAGAGAGAGTATAAAAATATCAGCCAAGCTGGATGCAGAGGTGGATTGTGTTCTGATAACCTGATCTGACGTTTTACTTCAGAGTATGCAGGTTATAGTCCACACCTCTTTCTAAGAAATGGCAAAGAAAAGAGAATCAGGAATGCTGATGATCCAGACAAACACAATAAGATCATCTCTTATCGCGAGAACGTCCACAAACAGGTGTACCATGATATCTTTTTTTAACTTGTCTAATGGAAAATTTAAACGTCACTATGTGCTGTCACCTTAAGCATCTATCTGTGCCTTATTGAGAAATAAAAAGACTATATTTTACAACACGGTTAGAAGCTGTTTTTTAAGATAGCTTATATGTTTTCTATACGTTTCTTTTTAGTTTAGTTCCGTTTTAGTTTAGTAGTACACTTGAACGTGGAAATATATTTGAAGAGAGCATGAGAACACATATACTGACAAAACTGGAAATAACACTTATTTAAGCCTAAGCCAGAAATATCTGTGGCTGCTCATGCAATGTTTTTACAAATCCAAACAGTATTTAAAATCCCCAAAAAGGGTACTACAGGAACATGGAAAACTAATTGTGTAAAATCTGTAATTGAGTTAACCATGAAAGATTAAAGGTACAGATACTGGCAACATATACTCTTTCTATACTTGTCCTCTTACACTTATACTTAGGCTCTTTTAACTGTATTTCCGAGTGATAAAAGGACAGTCTTTTAAAATTGGGATAGAATCATTTCAAAAGCATCAACCGGTGGTTCTATGCGTTCATAATCAAAGTATACATTTCAGGACTCAATGGCTAATCATAGTCACTAAGAAAGACACACAGAACCTTTTATCATATCATTTTCTGCCATTCGGAACAATTCCTATACAACTATCGTCTGTTTATTAAGGTACATCGTCAAGCAATTAATTATAAATATGCATTTGAATGTGGTCGATGGGTGAAAAGATGAGCCATTGTTAATATAGAATATTTTTTATTATTATCTGCGATCACTAAGCCAATCAGGGTCGATCAACCTGTCCAATTAGCACAGGTACATTCTGCTCTCAACACCTAGCTGGGGGAAACAACGCGCCTTCCTCATACATTCAGTTTACATGTCAGATTAAAGAAAAGGCTAAGGATTATACTTTTCCTTGCCAGTCTTGGCTCAACTGATGTTTAAAATAATGACAAATGCCCACCTAGGATACTAACAAACTAATTAAAGTGTATGTGGTGTACTCTTACAAACAGATTAGACAAAAATTAAACGTCACATGGGACCAAGTCATAGTTTTAGACTAGGCGTGAAGACGTAGGATCAGGAGGAAATTCTCAAACAGAAAGGGATTAAAATGTTTTCAACAGAGCCGTCAAACCACTTTTTACAATACAATACATGACCCTCTTCACAAGGCATAAGGCATCAAAATGTGTTTGTACAAGTGCTTCGACAGAGAGTAGGTTTTGAAAGATTTCTCTTAATCCTTCCTTGTAGATCACACAAAAAAGAACGCCTTCTTCAAAAAAAAAAAAAAGCACAAAGAAGCCCTTTGTTCCCAGATAATGTCTTTCTCCCTTCATACTCATAGCATAACATTTGTACAGATTAAACTGAACTAAACAAAAAATAAATAATGTTAGATTTAGAGTCAGGTATGCAGCCAGGCTAGTAGTTGGTCTGTTATGCATTCTGTTAATCCGGTTAACATTTAAGGATGGCTAGCCCAAAACCTTTTTTTAACCCTAGACTAATTAAGTGATCACTGTGTTTTGTCTTTCTTTTAATACAGTGCTCCTGGACATTCTTGAAAGAGAAATATGATTTCAATACATATTGATTGAACTCAAGGCAAGGCCATTGGCAATGTGACAAGGCAGGTTGTTACAGTATAAAACATCACAGTTTGCAGAACAAGTTTTACTGGTGTATAAAAACCAAAATGCATAGGGCCAGATTTAACTTTAATATCTACTGTGGTTTCCAACTGATTTTTACATTGTGTTCATAGTATTGGATGCTAAAACATACTAGCATGCTGGCTTGCAGGACATCATAGGAAGGTCTTTTTGGTCATGTGGATGGTGTGTGTGTGTGTGTGTGTGTGTGTGTGTGTGTGTGTGTGTGTGTGTGTTGGGGGGGGGCGGGGTGTAAGATGGTTCTAGAAAAAAAAGACTCCTCCTTTTTTCCTCCTGCTAAAGGTGACGATGAAGGTGACGATGATGATGGAGCTCTCGTCTTCGTGCGGCAGTTAGACGATAGGGGCCGACCTGTCGTTGGTTAATGTAGGCCTCAGTTTCACCGTGGCGAAGGGGTTGCCACCTCTGCCAGAAAGACACAGACCAAGGCAGAGATAAGCCTATCTTGGCACGAAACGTTATCAAAGTCAATAGCACTACAATGAGCAGACCCATGACTGACTTTTTCACTGGGAGGATTTAAAAGTGAATCGAGTTGCAAATCAATTTGTCAAGATTCTGCCTTGACAACTGAATTGTTCACTAATGCAAACTCACCCTAGAAAAGGAGCTTTTCCAATGCCATTGGGGAGAGACACCTGTCAACAACATCAAAACATGAACGTTAACACAACAGCCCTCAGTTACCACAATCTTCATTTACCATAACACAAACTTCATCAATGTTTGTACAGCTATTAACGTTTAAACAAACGCCATTAAAGTTCACACAAACTATTCATGTTAACACAAACTTTATTAATGTTCACAAAAACTCTGTTAATGTTAACACAGGCATTTACTTTAACACAATCGCTGCTGATGTTAAAACAACCTTTTACAACCTTAAACAACCTGCGTGTTGCAATGTTAACACAACATCCCATAGTTACCACAATCTCCATTTATGTTAAGACAAACTCTTTTAATGTTTACACAGCCATTAACAATAACACAAAACTTCATTAGGCTACAGTTACTGGAGGTGATGGTTGACAGGTAAGAATTTATTACCCAACAGCCATGTAGAAATAGGTAACTGAATACTTTGTCTTTAATATCATTAGTTACGAAATGTACAGATATGTACTAGAAAAACCATCTGATTGTGAACAGGTGTGTCAAGTGATTTGTGTGTGTCGCACACGCCTTATGATGGCTTACTCCATACTTTGAGTTACCTGCCGGAACTTTAGCTGAGAACCTAATTTATGCACTAGAAAAAGATTCCCTTAAATTGTTAGTACACTCAACTGGAACATGTGACCAAAACCCTGACTGTAGCGGGAAGCATGGTCTAGCTCCATCTCCCAGGTGTATGCTGACATACTAAATGCACATTTTAAGGCACACTTAGTACGTTAAGGATACGTAGTAGGCGATTCCAAACAATGCCTGCGTGTTGCAATGCAGATCTGCGGTTGAGGCAAAAAAAAAAAAAAACAGTGACTCAGAGAGGAACTTCATTTGACGTCATAGCGTCAAAACATCTCGCTCGCTAAACCAACCAAAACCAGATTGTGACGATATCGCAGTTACAGGGTACAAATAAGGACGTCTCATTTTGATGGATGGAGTTACTACACACTAATGTGCCTGTCAAATACGGCTTACCCTGGGTGTGGTCCTTACACGCACACTCTGGGTTCCCAGGGTGTCTCTCGGGTTGATTTGTTTCCAACCTGTCCTCTTATTGTTTCCAATTGTTGATTGTTCCACCTTTGTCTCTTCATGGGTTTCCCGGTGAAATTAACATTCCCAAGCAACCTTTGATCTACTATATATGTGTCTCTTCGATGCTCCCCTGCCCTGAATGCCCGGGCCGTGGCAGAATGGACCGGACCAATTCACCCACCAAGAGAGGTGGAGGGCTTCTAGAAGTTCTGGCAGATATAAAAAAAAAAAGATGGAGACCAGATTCCACAAGAAATTAAGGCTTTTAACGCTTCGTCTCATGCCAGACTTTTACGACACTCAGAGCAAGGGCTAAGCCTCTCCTGGGTGTCTAGTTCCCGTGTCGCGGTACATTACTGCGGGCCTTGTGTTCTCACTCGTCCGGTCATAGTGGAGGGAAAATTAACTTTTCGTCATCGCTGGCATCATGTCAACATCAACAATCGGAAAGGATCAATGATCAGAAATAGCCTTTGTTCGGTCTTGTGTTTGCCTCAAGTTAGTAACTTTTTTTCAAGAAACTTTGTAGGTTATATCGGCTTCTGTCCTACTCTTTAATAGCTGCGTGTGGTAAGGCTAGAAACGAAATCTATAGGTCTTCAACATGTTTTGTAATAGAAAAGAGTGTCAACTCAACTCTTTCTGATTTTTGATCCATTCATACATTCATAAGCAACGATGTTGCCATGCTAACCACATTATATTAGGAGCTAGAGTTATGTTAGTTAGCAAGCTAATGTTAGTAGGATTGTATTTTAGCATCTTCTTTGCCGCAGAATTGGGCCGTATGGTGGGAGTCTATGGACACAATGCTGTAGTGTGATAGTTTGAATTTGGGAAGCCAATGATTCCCCCTACTGGCCAAAATGATGAAATGTCACCTCTAAGACTTTGTATTTTACTTCAGACTACGGTTTGTACTGTGTAGGCCTACCTCCTAAAAAAACACTACCCGAAACAGTCCCAATGAGAGGTCAGTTTTAGACCGTTCCTATCCGGCTCTAAACATTTACAGCCAGCCAGTATGGATTAATTAAACAAGGTCATCTGAATTCAGTTCAGTTCAAATGTATCTGCTTGACCGTGGCTATTTTAACAACGGCCTAGCCTTGCCATCTGGACAATATCGTTTCCTTGTGCCACTAACATAGTGACCAGAAAGCCTCAACCAAACATATGTGCAGTTGGGACAACAATTTATAAGGAGGGTTCTTATTGTTTTGTAGGCTATTGTTTCAACGAATCATAATCAGCTGGGTGCTGTTGCTAGGCAGAAGTTGTAAACGTAAAGGTTGTGTCTTAAAAATTGGCAAAACGAGTAGATGGAATACAGGTTTGGCAGGTTTATATTTAATTATCTTGTACTGTACTATAATGACACATGACAAATAAAAACAAACTTTGAACTTTGACGCAGTAAAACTTTGTGGCCAACGAAGGCTTGATAAATAAATAATCCCAACAACCGCCATTTGTTAGTAATAAATCTAGCAGCAACAAATCAAATCTCATGGATTAACTCAAACTAAAAACAGGCTATTCTCATCAGAGTTACTGAGTATGAGCAAACTAGGCTGGTAACCAAAGTATAAGAAACTGATTAGTGACAAAGTCACATGATATCTGAGTATTCGCCCTGTTACATATCAGTTTTTATATGGCCACACCAACCAATCAGATAAAACGGGGGGGGGGGGGGGGGGGGGGGCCTTGATGGGGCATTGCCCATGCCTAAAACCAGGCTCGTCAGCCTGTCAAGAGTTACAGCATGACCCTACAAGGACATCTAGAGGTCAGACTACACCCAGCAGTTAGTTAACAGGAGGCAAGCATAGGAGTGTTAGTGTAAGAAAGAGATGAAAATGTGATAAGACTACAAGCAATAGTCAAGTAGTAGTTTCGTTAATCTTGGGATGTGGGAACATTAAATAAGGAAAAGGACGGACAAAGAGAGAGAACTGAGCTAGCAGAGAACATGCAGTGTGTGCTGAGCCATTCTGTGGGGGACTGACTATAGGGTTTCTTTAGGACAAACTCTAGACTTTTGTTGGATCATAACACATTTGAAATATTTTTTTATTTTCTTTATTTTGTTTTGTTTTTATTTTCATTTGTATTATGTGCCTTAATACACAATTAACAATAAACATAATAAATAAATGATAACTAGCCTATTTCTCCAGACCGAGATCTCTCAGGGTTACAGCAATACCCCAAAACAACCACTAGAGGTCAGACTCAGCCCAGCAGTTAGTTCACAGGAGGCTAGAATAGAAACGTTGCAATTTGCTCACTCAACTATGACAACCGACTCAAACAAGTTCACAACCACTACTAACGTTACATCAACGAAACCCTTGTAAAGAGCGGAGCGAATTCTTAATTGTCTCTCAAGCACATGTGAGAGAGAGAGCGAGAGAGAGAGAAGGTAGAGGGGGGTCTAGTAGGAGGAGAAAATAAGTAAAAAGCTCTAGGATTGGAGGGGGGTAGGGGGGGGGTTCCTGCTGATATGTTTGGAAGGACGGTGCGTTTCTCCCAAAGCCCCGAGGCAGCCAATACACACCATATAAGGTCATTAAAGAGCGATAGTAGAGAAAAGGGGAGTAGAGGAAGAGATAGAAGATCAGAGGGGATAGAAAAGAGGGGAAGAAAGTAAAATTAGAATGAGATAAAGAGAGTAGGATAACCTCTAGGAAAAAGGAGGGCCAAGGGAGAGAAAGAATAAGAAAGAAAGAGAGTGAAAGAGGAGTGGAGGTATAAAGAGAGAGGGAAGAAGGGGGGAGGGTGGAAGTATAGAAAGACAAAGGAATAGGAGGGTGAGAGAGAAGAGAAATTACAAGTATAGAAAGACAGGAATAGGAGAGAGTGAAAGTGAGGGAATGACAAGTATGGAGAGAGAGAGAGAGAGAGAGAGAGAGAGAGAGAGAGAGAGAGAGAGAGAGACATGTCAAGCTTAGAAAGACAGACAAATAGGAGCGAGTGAGAGAGGTAGAGAGAGAGGGAGACGGTGTGTCTTGGCAGGGGTTTGCACTTTGCAGACCACTGTGACTTAATTATAAAACCGGCAGACAGTGAAGGCCCCATTTGAAGCCATGGGAGCTCTCTTCTCATCATCAACCCTCCCTACCTCCCTCAGTTCAATTCAATTCAAATGAGCTTTATTGCCATGATAATATTAACATGCACATGGCCAGGGCATGACAGCAAAAGAAAATACAACATTGTGGCTGGGCCAAGCACACACACACACACACACACACACACACACACACACACACACACACACACACACACACACACACACACACACACACACAAACACGATAATCTCTCTCTCTCTCTTTCTCTTTCTCTCTCTCTCTCTCTCTCTCTTTCCTTTCTCTCTCACAAATCAAATCAAAGGTGCTTCATTATCATGACAGGTGTCGTAGCTACGTTGCTATGGCAATACATTTGAAAGATTTTGCCCATTTCTTTTTCTGTAAAAACCATAGCACACCTATTGCTGTCTTAAGATATTACTGTCTTTATGATCAACGTCTGTATGATCATTGTCTGTATGATCATTGTCTGTATGATCATTGTCTGTATGATCACTGTCTGTATGATCAATGTCTGGATGATCAATGTCTGTAGGATAAATGTCTGCAGGATCAATGTCTGTAGGATCAATGTCTGTGTGTCTGTGTGAGAGAGAGCTGATGTGAGTCCGGGGGGTTGGCGGTATCGTTGGACAATCTAAACTTTAAAATGTATCTATGCATGTGAGTGGATGGGTGTGTGTGTGTGTGTGTGTGTGTGTGTGTGTGTGTGTGTGTGTGTGTGTGTGTGCGTGTGAGAGAGAGAGAGAGATTGAGGGAGAGCTGAGTCTGGGGGTATACGGTATCAGTGGACAATCCAAGCTATAAGCCGTAGGTGTGCGTGTGCGTGCGCGCGCGTGCGTGTGTGTGTGTGTGAGTGTGCGCAAGTATGTATGTGTGTGCGTGTGTGTGTGTTAGAGCGCTGCTGTGAGTCTGGGGCTTGACGGCATCGGTACACTCATTATATATTCAAACATGTTTTGACTTGCGGTTCCACTGTTATGGTGCGGTGGAGGGAGAGATAGTGTTACCATGGGAAACACTGGGCGTAAATATAGCATTTACAGTTACCCAAACGTGGGAAGAAGATATAGACATAAAGTTTGACATATGCTGTAGTTTCATTAAAGTAGATAACTTAGTACTTTAGTTTCATTAAAGTAGATAACTTAGTAGTTTAGTTTCATTAAAGTAGATAACTTAGTAGTTTAGTTAATCTAGACCTTAGTGTGATGTGTGAATATTATATATCAGAAAAGAGGAGGAATAATCAGACAAGAAAGGGTCAAGAAAAACATTATTCCAAGCATTTTGAAAAAGAGAGCTGAGGTATCTGGTCCACAAGACAGTCTATCTATGGAATAATCAATAGCTATCAAGGGAGGGTTCAATTAGGTCACTGCATTTTGTTAGAACTGGAATTCTCCTTTTTAACAGTGAGTTAGCCCTAGCTGTTGTTGGTTTGAATGAGGAAGACCTTGCTGGAGGGCATGCATTACTAACAGAGGGTGTGATCACTGACAGGTGAGAGGAAGTCTGGAGGACCGGGGGGAGGGTTGTGGGGGTGGGGGGGTGATAAGACCAGCGAGACTGGGTGGTTCTCGACGTGTTCTGTCGGTGACAAGTCGACAAGTCCAAGCTTTAAGCTGTATCTGGGTGGGGTCGGTATGTGTGTGTGTGTGTGTGTGTGTGTGTGTGTGTGTGTGTGTGTGTGTGTGTGTGTGTGTGTGTGTGTGTGTGTCTGACTGTCTGTCTTTGTGTGTGTGCTAATGTCTTCGAGGGGTGACAGCACAGTCATGCCTCGTAAAATTTACCGGCTGACTGTTCTCTTGTTAGGGTGTGGTGGACAGATATGCAGTGTTGTCATGGGATATGCATGAAGGCGTGAATAGAATGATTATTTAGCGAAGTTATACATATGATGACATAGTTAGATATACAGTATCATGCCATGTATGGGTGTGGGGATTGGGTGGGGTTAGGTGGGGTGGTTGGTAAATGCCAGAATAACCCATGTTAAATGAACACCCGCCAAAGTGTATCTAGGAGTCCACATTTTATAGTGTTAAATACACTCAGATTTAACAATAACTCCTGAGTTACTTGCAGACAATCTGATTTCATAACCGTAAAGTCTTACAACATAAATCCTGAAAAATGGTGGAACCATCGCTAACTCAATAACACAAAACCCCTTCAGCTGTCGTTTCAAACGGCCATTTTGTTTGATTGTAAGAAAACAATCGTTAAACTAGAGAAGCCTTCTCGCAGTGGCACAACTCTGCTACTCCTTGACTTCGTGGGAAGCAACTTTGGACACTGCTTCAAGTACATGTACGGAGGGTGTGTGCATTATAATAGACAGTCGACAACGTATTTCAAAGTAGGCATGTGATACATTAGCGTGTTGTGTTCTCTGTACATGTACGGAGGGTGTATGCATTATAATAGACAGTTGATAACGTATTTCAATGTAGACATGTAAAACATTAGCGTGTTGTGTTCTCTGTGACGTGATGCTTATGAACACGCGCGTGTCGTGCATGTCATGTGTGTGTGCTGACTGACCGTGCTGTTTGGCGAGGGCGTGTTCCCGTAGAAAGGGCGGCTCGGCTTTCTGTCGCTGTAGTCGGGCGGTGGCAGAAGAACAGGCTCCTCCTCTTCCTGTAGACTGGCTTCACTGACACTCCGCACCGGAGTCCCGAAACTGCAGAGAGAAGAAGAAGAAGAAAAAGAAGAAAAAGAAGAGATGAAGACAAAGAGATGATGAAGACGAAGAGGTAAAGAAGAGATGAAGAAGATCGTTTGTTTTATACGTTTTCTATGATGTTTTATGTTCTATATAGGATGAAGAGTGAATCATACCATGTTTTGATTTGATGATAAAGTTTATGAATGGTGTGTGTGCGTGTGTGTGCGTGTGTGTGTGTGTGTGTTGGGGGGGGGGGGTTACCTGTGTGTGACCATTGGTTCTGTGTATGGCCTACAGTAGGATGAGGGAAACCATCCGCGTCTGTAATACATCAAACAGAAACAGAACGTCAAATCCATCACACTGTCGCCTGTGTTACATCCAACACGCTTAAGTCAATTATTTCATATCAAATATTGGATGAATGCAAACAAAAAACAAAAAAAAGCACAGGCCGACTTTGAAGTGACTGTTTTGATGTTTGGCCGAGAACAGGAAAGACACACTAGAGAGAGCGAATGGGGGAAAAAAACTTAAGTATGTGATTCGTTGCTAAGGAACAGTGGCTGCTGTTTTCCCCGTAATGCTGCACTGTCACAGATGATGATGTTAAAAGGCTGGTCGTTCCATTTTCAGAACTGGCCTAATGGCAGAGCCACTGTCAGATGTGCAAGGTAGAGGCAGAAACAGCTTAATGGCAGAGCCACTGTCAGATGTGCAGAGTAGAGGCAGCAACAGCTTAATGGCAGAGCCACTGTCAGATGTGCAGGGTAGAGGCAGAAACAGCTTAATGGCAGAGCCACTGTCAGATGTGCAGAGTAGAGGCAGAAACAGCTTAATGGCAGAGCCACTGTCAGATGTGCAGGGTAGAGGCAGAAACAGCTTGATGGCAGAGACAGATGTGTAGAATAGAGGCAGAAACAGCTTAATGGCAGAGCCACTGTGTGATGTGCAGGGCAGAGGCAGAAACAGCTTAATGACAGACACACAGATGTGCAGGGCAGAGGCAGAAACAGCTTAATGGCAGACACAGATGTGCAGGGTAGAGGCAGAAACAGCTTAATGGCAGAGATACAGATGTGCAGGGCAGAGGCAGAAACAGCTTAATGACAGACACACAGGTGTGCAGGGCAGAGGCAGAAACAGCTTAATGGCAGAGATACAGATGTGCAGGGTAGAGGCAGAAACAGCTTAATGGCAGAGATACAGATGTGCAGGGTAGAGGCAGAAACAGCTTAATGGCAGAGATACAGATGTGCAGGGCAGAGGCAGAAACAGCTTAATGACAGACACACAGGTGTGCAGGGCAGAGGCAGAAACAGCTTAATGGCAGAGATACAGATGTGCAGGGTAGAGGCAGAAACAGCTTAATGGCAGAGATACAGATGTGCAGGGTAGAGGCAGAAACAGCTTAATGGCAGAGATACAGATGTGCAGGGTAGAGACGGAAACAGCTTAATGGCAGACACAGATGTGCAGGGTAGAGGCAGAAACAGCTTAATGGCAGAGATACAGATGTGCAAGGCAGAGGCAGAAACAGCTTTATGGCAGAGATACAGATGTGCAGGGTAGACGCAGAAACAGATTAATGGCAGACACAGATGTGCAGGGTAGAGGCAGAAACAGCTTAATGGCAGAGACAGATGTGCAGGGTAGAGGTAGGATTTCTAACTCCATTTTTTCTCTGAGACAAAAAAAACCTCTTTGTAGACTTTGCTCCTTTTAGTTAAGGCTTTCATAAGGGTAATGAGCTCTCGAATGCTACAAAGGGGTTAACTCAAGCCTGCCGTTACATACTGCACACCTTTCTAAAGAATTACTTTGAGATGACCAATTTTCAGAGAGTAGCTGCAATTATAGCCCCTTAGACACACAGTAGTCTGGTTAAAAAGCGGCTCTTTATTTTAGAGATTTGGCGTGTGACTGTTGCAGCAATAACACTTGTCAGATTTTACTTTTGAAAACCAACTGAATATAACAGACGGAATGGCGTCCATATTTTACTCTGGAGTCAGATGAACTATTAAACTATGAAAACTATTGTTTCACTGTAAAACCACATATATGCTTTTCCCAGTACAGCGGGTAGGTCAGCATTTCCCAACAAGTGTGCCGTGGAATTCTGGTAAAGTCACATTTGGGAAAGATAAACAAATATTTTGTTTTGAGTTTGACTCAGTTTGGGTTGTGCCGCTCAGTGCATCCTTTTATGTAAGTGTGTGCCATGGTGCGTTGGAAAAGGTTGGGAAACGCTGGGGTTGGTGTTAGGGGTTAGACCGCTCACACTGTAGTTTACATTAAAATAAACTGAGTAGGCCTCCCTATGGCTTCATTTGTGTAACAAACTTATCCATCCATTGTTAAATGTGCTAGTGGAAAACTTCACCCTTTGGGACAATCAATAATAATAATTAAAAAAATCTGACTTAGTAGGGCACGTTGATATTTTTCACAACCTTAGCATGCACTATGCCAATGCAATTATCAGGTGGGATATGTTGAGATATAGTTTAAATATTGCTGGCTGACAAGAACCTGCCTTTTAACAAACACACACACATACACGTATGCACACACACCAAGACATAAGCACACACAACCCCCCCACACACACACAAACACACTCTGAGTGAGGAGGACTCCCGTGTGAAGGTGAACAGGGGTCAGCCTAATTGCTTTTCCCACCTTTCTGACATATTCAATTCTCTTTTCTGTTGCTTTGCCAGTCAAACATGGCAAGGTGCCAGATACAAAATGGCAGCAGTAAGAGCTATCTGAGTGGTAAACTAAAACACAGTAGTGTGTCTCTCATTGCTGTGTGTGTGTGTGTGTGTGTGTGTGTGTGTGTGTGTGTGTGTGTGTGTGTGAGAGTTCTATTGGAACAGTTTTCAAAGTTAACGTGGAGCAAAAGGTCTGTGTGTGTGTGTCACAGAAAAACTGTCTCTCAAACACACACACTGACATGGTCAACATTTCTGTGTTTGAGTAGGTGTGAGTGAGAGAGAGTTTTACTGAAGACAGTTTCCAAAGTTAGCTTCGAGCGAGGACCAAAGCAAGGAGGAAAAACACGCACGCTGACACACTCTCAATCACTCACGTACGTACAGAGATATACACGCACACAAACAAACACATGCCCATCCTCATACGTCGACATAAGGCAGAGAGTCCTGTCAAGCATTCCTGACATGTTCTGCATATCTAGTCAGAGACAAATCGTCGCAGCGGGAAAAGAATGAACCGACGGACGGCAGGAACCAGAAACGCCGCCTGAGAAATGTGAAACACGTCCGTGTGTTATCGCAGCGCGCGTGTGTTTGCACGGCAGCAACGGTGCTTCTCTAAGAGTGTGTGCTAATCTTGGGAATTTCTTGAAATTAACTTCCATGTATACTGACTGTCATGGTGCGAGGGTTTCTCTATGTGGGTCTGTGTAATGATTCGTTTCACCTGTTCCTCGTTACCTGTGATTGTCTGCCCCGCCCTGATTAGTTTCACCTGTTCCTCGTTTACCTATCCTCTTGTGTGTGTGTGTATATAGTCTGCCTGTCCCATTCCTTCTGGGCGAGTCTCGTTTTTTTCATTTCCCTGTCAAACGTTCCAGCGATTATCCTTGTGTCTTGCGTTACCCACTTAACGATCCTGCCCGTTTCCCGACCTCGAGCCTGCCTGCCCCTCTGTGTATTAGTTAGCCTTTGATTACTGCTTGGACTGTTGCTAACCTTGCATGTATTCTGGACAGCGCCTTTGCCTCCCCTTACCGGAACTGTTTGCCCTTCCACTGACTGCCTGCCCGTGTATCGAACCCCTTTGTCAAGTAAAGACCTTATGTTGAACTGTACCTCTGTGTGTTTGGGTCCGATTGAGTCCGCCACCCGCAGTCGTTACACTGACGTTGTCTCCTGACTACTGTTTTTTTTTTTTGTCCTAATGTTTTTCTTTTCCGCAGCCCTGTCAAATCCGTGAAAGTGTTGAGCTGTAAGACATATTGTTAGCTATTGTAGCAATGTTGATGTCTAGGCAGGTCGAGTAAAAGAAAACTACCTGCCAAAAAACCTCCATATTCTAAACCAGATTTTTCCTCCAAAAAGGATTTAATGGTTAACCAACCGATCAATCAATCAATCATTCAACCAATCCAATTTATCAATCATTCGACCAATCAATTTAATCAATCAATCATGCCACCAAATCAATCCACTTCATCCATCATTCAGCCAACCAATCAATCCAAACGATGAAACCATTCGACCATTCGATCAATCAATCCAAACGATGAAACCATCAACCAATCAATCCAAACGATGAAACCATTCGCCCAATCAATCCAAACGATGAAACCATTCGACCAATCAGTCCAAACGATGAAACCATTCGACCAATCAATCCAAAGGATGAAACCATTCGACCAATCAATCCAAATGAGGAAACCATTCGCCCAATCAATCCAAACGATGAAACTATTCAACCAATCAGTCCAAACGATGAAACCATTCGACCAATCAATCCAAACGATGAAACCATTCGACCAATCAATCCAAACAATGAAACCATTCGACCAATCAATCCAAACGATGAAACCATTCGACCAATCCCACTCACTGCTGCGTGTTCTCCAGCTCGCCGTACAGCCAACCGTCTTTCTCTTCCTGGATGAGCAGGGTGATGACGTCGCCGTGGTCGAAGCTCAGCAGCGTGTCGTTGTTCCCCGCCGTGTGCGGGAAGATGGTCCGCACGCGAGGCTGCAGCTGCTTCCTGATGCCGCCGCCCACGTTCAGGTCCGACGACACTGAGCCGGACCGCGACAGACTGTCCTCCTCCAGGCTGCCCTGGTCTGGGGGAACACCATCAATATTAAACATATCAATATAGGGGTTATCAATATTAAACATATTAATATAGGGGTTATCAATATTCAACATATCAATATGATGGATCTGTCCTCCTCCAGGCTGCCCTGGTCTGGGGGAACACCATCAATATTAAACATATCTATTTAGGGGTTATCAATATTCAACATATCAATATGATGGATCTGTCCTCTTCCAAGCTGCCCTGGTCTGGGGGAACACCATCAATATTAAACATATCAGTATAGGGGTCATCAATATTAAACATATCAATATAGGGGTCATCAATGTTAAACATATCAATATAGGGGTTATCAATATTCAACATATCAATATGATGGATCTGTCCTCCTCCAGGCTGCCCTGGTCTGGGGGAATATTATCAATATTAAACATATCAATATAGGGGTCATCAATATTAAACATATCAATATGATGGATCTGCCCTCCTCTCAATATGATGGATCTGCCCTCCTCCAGGCTGCCCTGGTCTGGGTAAGGGTTAGTGGCTGTACCTGAGTTGAGGTCAGAGGAGGAGATGGAGGCGTGGGGGTTAGGGTTGGGGTTAGGGTTAGAGGCTGTACCTGAGTTGAGGTCAGAGGAGGTGATGGAGGCGCGGGGGGCTTCCTGGTTGAACATGTTGGCCAGAGGGCTGATCTGAGCCTTCAGCGGAGGAGCTGGAGGAGGATTCATCAACTCCAAGTTGTTCTGGAGAAGACAAACGTAGCAATGAAAATACTTTTTATTATTATTGTTATTATTATTAGTATTATTATTATTATGATTGTTTGTTGTAGTAGTAGTAATAGTGAGAAGCACCATCAACTCAAAGTTGTTCTGGGTTAGTGTTAAAACATAATAAATAAAAAACATAAACATAAAAAATATTATAATTACTATTATTGTTGTTAGTAACAATAATTTTGTAGTTCTAGTACCATTATTAGTATTATTATTCAATATACTGTACATATATTATAAAATGCTTTGCGAGTATTTCAGCACGCACGTAATATCAGCTGTTCCAGCTATAAATAAAAGCTGATACAAGCTAATGTGAACTTTATCTCTGGGTTAAAAACCGACCGATTTTTCCCATGGCTCATGGCCAACACAGCCAATCTCTAGTTTCCACACAAAACTTCTTCTGCTATCGCTCGTGTTGCCCTTTTCTACGAGATAAAACTGCAGTTGCATAATAGGCTGGGAGATAGCAGAGAATGCTGGTTTAAAACAGATATACACTGTTATCTCAAGTAGGAGTTTCCCCATAGAGCATGACAGATAATAAGCATAGGTGAAGTTTATGTTGGATCCAAAGCACTTTACGATAACTTGTTTTTCTTCATACAGATAAAAATAGATTTTGCTTGCTTCCTGTCTGACAATTTTGTAAGTTTTGATTTCAATTGCAAAACTGAAGTTGGGTATGTTGACTGAACAAATATATACCAAAATTAACTGTTAGAAATTCAGTCCACCTCTGCTGACGATTGAATATTATGAAAACTCCTCTATACTAAAAATGTGACCTTTGGAAACAGTTTTCAAAACACTATCTCTTTAATGACGTCACAGGATGTGATGTCACTCACCCGGTTGTAGCGTTCGACGAGAGGAGAGAGTTGGGGCGTGTTGGACACGGGGGTGCGGATCCCCTCTATCATGGTGAGCACTGTGTCAGGGACCTTGGTGGCGTCGCTGCACTTATCCTGCCAGCTAGGAAGCTTGACCGCTAGTATCTCTTTGGCCTGTAGAGGGAGAGGGAGAGAGAGAGAGAGAGAGAGAGAGAGAGAGAGAGAGAGAGAGAGAGAAAGAGGGACACCACGAGAAACAAGAAAACAGAGTCAGATTAGTATTTCTGGCACCACAGGAAACATCACTCCCCTTCTTCCATCCTGTCCAGCCTTTTTCTCATCTTACTTTTCATTCCATCCATCCCTTTCCCCTCTCTAGATCCCTCTCTTTCTCTCTCTCCTCCCCTCATGTCTACCTTTCTCCTTCCCTTCCATTTCACCTTCTCCTCCCACCATCCAGCGGAGCGGAGAAGCATCTTTCAGCTATTTGGCCCCAAAACTGTGGAATTCCATTCCGAGCCATATTCGTGAGGCTGAATCAGTCATTGCTTTTAAAAGGGATCTTAAAACGCACCATTTCAATAAGGCTTTTAATTAAACATTAAGTATAAATATGCTAAAAGTTAAAGGTAGATGTGTGACAATTAAGCTGTATTCTATTAAATTACATTTTATTTCTTTTTTTTTTTTTTATTATTTTAATAATTATTGTTTTCCTAAATACTTTGTAATTTTATGCTGTTTTACACTCATAGTTCTACTATTTTCAATCATATTTTTTTTTTTGTTTAAATTTAGATTGTTTTTGTATTCTCTGTTATGTGAAGCACATTGAGCTGCACTTGTATGAAATGCGTTATACAAATAAAGATTATTATTATTATTATTAATAATATTATCCCGCTATACTTTCACCTTCTCCTCCCTCCATCCCTCTATACTTTCCCCTTCTTCTCTCTCATCCCTCTATACTCTCTCCTTCCTCCATCCCTCTGTACTCTCTCCTCCTACCTCCATCCCTCTGTACTCTCTCTCCTCCCTCCATCCCTCTATCCTCCTCTCTCCTCCCTCCATCCCTCTATCCTCCTCCTCCCTCCATCCCTCTGTACTCTCACCTCCTCTCCCTCTATCCCTCTGTACTCTCTCCTCCTGCAATCCCTCTATACTCCTCTCTCCTTCCTCCATCCCTCTCTCCTCCTCCTACCTCCATCCCTCTGTACTCTCACCTCCTCTACCTCCATCCCTCTGTACTCTCTCCTCCTCCCTCCATCCCTCTGTACTCTCACCTCCCTCCATCCCTCTATCCTCCTCTCTCCTCCCTCCATCCCTCTCTCCTCCTCCTCCTCCCTCCATCCCTCTGTACTCTCACCTCCTCTCCCTCTATCCCTCTGTACTCTCTCCTCTTACCTCCATCCCTCTGTACTCTCTCCTCCTCCCTCCATCCCTCTATCCTCCTCTCCTCCTCCCTCCATCCCTCTATCCTCCTCTCTCCTCCCTCCATCCCTCTCTCCTCCTCCTCCCTCCATCCCTCTGTACTCTCACCTCCTCTCCCTCTATCCCTCTGTACTCTCTACTCCTCCCTCCATCCCTCTGTACTCTCACCTTCTCGTGGTAGGCAGACACCTGGTAGGAGTACATGCAGTGCTTGTCAACCAGGAAGCAAAACCGTCTCTTCTCCTCGAGCAGTGCCTCTCTGCAGCCGTCGGCGATGAACTTCTGCATGTCCGTCTGACGCGACGAGATCGTCTCCAAGCACTGCGGACAAACACAGTTATTAGAAACAAAACCAACAGCATGGTAAATAATAACAGAATCAATAACATTGCAGTTGACAACATTTTTGTGCGGATAAAGATAGGCCACTGGGAACCACGGTCAGGAAAATATGAAGGTTGTTGCGTTCCCTCTCATCTTTTCACTTCCTCTGTTACCTACCTCTAGTCTCTTGAATATATTTTTTTCTTAACTTTTGACCAATTATGAGAACATTTTATTTCACTGAACGCTTTGTGGAAATGTATTTGTCATACTTTCAGATACTGGAATTGAATTGATCACAAAGGTAAAAATTGGGGGCAGCAGTCACTAGCTAATGAAAGGAAAACGGTCAGGGACAATACGACATCCCTTCTAAAAAAAAACAAGCTACAAAGCTACGCGGAAATTCAAATAGAAGTCAAAAGAAGACAGATCCATTCAAATCAATGAGTCTCAGTCTTCCTAACTGACTTTAAACACACATAGCGGTCCAAAAAAAAAGCAGAATCAGATATGAAAGTGGTGAACGACACTTAGATACTTAGCAGTTGAGTCACGTCCCTGCTCTGATCCGTGGCGTTTAACGCACTAATGAGAAGCCTTATCAAAGTCCTGTGGCTGCACTCTGGTTCAAACCGGTTTGTTTATCTGTCTGTCTGTCTGTTATCTGTCTGTCTGTCTGTCTGTCTGTTATCTGCCTGTCTGTCTGCCTGTTATCTGTCTGCCTGTCTGTCTGTTATCTGTCTGTCTGTCTGTTATCTGTCTGTCTGTCTGTTATCTGTCTGTCTGTCTGTTATTTGTCTGTCTGTCTGTTATCTGTCTGTATGTCTGTTATTTGTCTGTCTGTCTGTTATCTGTCTGTCTGTTATCTGTCTGTCTGTCTGTTATTTGTCTGTCTGTCTGTTATCTGTCTGTATGTTATCTGTCTGCCTGTCTGTCTGTTATCTGTCTGTCTGTCTGTTATCTGTCTGTTATCTGTCTGTCTGCCTGTTATCTGTCTGCCTGCCTGTTATCTGTCTGTCTGTTATCTGTCTGTTATCTGTCTGCCTGTCTGTCTCTCTTGTCTGCCTGCTTTTTTGTCTGTCTGTCTGTCTGTCTGTTTGTCTGTTAGCTGTCTGTCTGGTATCTGTCTGCCTGTCTGTCTGTTATCGGTCTATCTGTTATCTGTCTGTCTGTCTGTCTGTCTGTCTGTCTGTCTGTCTGTCTTGTCTGTCTTGTCTGCCTGTCTGTTATCTGTCTGTCTGTCTGTTATCTGTCTGTCTGTTATCTGTCTGCCTGTCTGTCTGTCTGTCTTGTCTGTCTGCCTGTCTGTCTGTCTTGTCTAACTGCCTGTCTGTCTGTCTGTCTGTCTTGTCTGCCTGCCTACCTGCCTGTCTGTCTGTCTGTCTGTCTGTCTTGTCTGCCTGCCTACCTGTCTGTTTGTCTGTCTGTCTGTTATCTGTCTGTCGGTCTGCCTGTCTGTCTGTTATCTGTCTGTCGGTCTGCCTGTCTGTCTGTTATCTGTCTGTCGGTCTGCCTGTCTGTCTGTTATCTGTCTGTCGGTCTGCCTGTCTGTCTGTTATCTGTCTGTCGGTCTGCCTGTCTGTCTGTTATCTGTCTGTTATCTGTCTGTCTGTCTGTTATCTGTCTGTCTGCCTGTCTGTCTGTTATCTGTCTGTTTGTCTGTCTGTCTGTTATCTGTCGGTCTGCCTGTCTGTCTGTTATCTGTCTGTTATCTGTCTGTCTGTCTGTTATCTGTCGGTCTGCCTGTCTGTCTGTTATCTGTCTGTTATCTGTCTGTCTGTCTGTTATCTGTCTGTCTGCCTGTCTGTCTGTTTGTCTGTCTGTCTGTTATCTGTCTGTCTGCCTGTCTGTCTGTTTTGTCTGCCTGCTTTTATATCTCTCTGTCATGTCTGCCTGCCTGCCTACCTGTCTGTTAATTTGTATGTTTATCTGTCTGTCTGTCTCTCTGTTTATCTGTCTGTCTGCCTGCCTGCGTTTTTGTCTGTCTGTCTGCCTGTCTGCTTGCCTGTCCGTCTGTCTGTCTGTCTGTCAGCTTGTGTTGTTTGCAGATGTATTACCAGAGCCTGTGTAGGTAGTTCATATCTGCCTGCCTGCCAGCCTGCCTGCCTGCCTGTCTGTCTGTCTGCCTGTCTGTCTGGTCTGCTGCCTGCCTACCTGTCTGTCTGCCTGCCTGCCTGTCTGTCTGTCTGTCTGTCTGTCTGTCTGCCTGCCTGTCTGCCTGTCTGTCTGTCTGTCTGTCTGTCTGTCTGTCTGTCTGTCTGTCTGTCTGTCTGTCTGTCTGTACCCTGCTGCTGCAGAACAACTTCTACGCTTTGTTTGAAAAACAACAACAGGATCAACTCTTTCTCTCCCACAGTCTCTGTCCTCTCTCTCCTACCTCTTTCACCCCCCCCCCCTCCCTCTATTTCTATACTTTCTCCACTCTCGCTTTGCCCACGTTGTCATGGTGACTGTGAGAGCGGGCGGTCTCCAGGGGTTCCGGTTACCAGGTTGGGTGTCATAGACCCTTCTTTCATGTCCAGCACAACTCTCTGTCTCTTTCCCCCCTCTCTCTGTCTCCCCCTTCTCTCTCTCTCTGTCTGCCCCTTCTCTCTCTTTCTCTCCCCCTTCTCTCCCTCTCTCTGTCTCCCCCTTCTCTCTCTTTCTCTCCCCCTTCTCTCTCTTTCCCTACTCTCCCTCTCTCTGTCACCCCCTTCTCTCTCTCTCTCTCTCTTCCTTCTCTCTCTCTCTTCCTTTCTCTCTCTCTCTCTCTCTCTCTCTTCCTTCTCTCTCTCTCTCCCTTCTCTCTCTCTCTTTCCCTACTCTCCCTCTCTCTGTCTCCCTCTTCCTCCTCTCTCTGTCTCCCACTTCTCTCTCTTTCTCTCCCCTTCTCTCTATCTCTCTCTTTCCCTAATCACCCTCTCTCTGTCTCCCACTTTCTCTCTATCTCTTTCCTCAACTGCATCGCTCTGCATCCATATCTCTCCCTCTTTCTTTCTCTCTTTCTCACTCTCTCTCTCACGTTGCCTGAAAATCACCCAGGCCCTCCCACTGTCTATTTGTTCTTTACTATATATAAACTAAAGTGTGTGTGTGTGTGTTTGTCTGTGTACTACATCAGCCTTTCTCAAACTTCTTTGTCCTGGGGCCCAGTAAAGTCAGAGTTTGGGTTTACACGACCCACCACAACTCCGACCCCCCCCCCCCCCCCCCACCAAAGCACCCCCAACACCACCATCCATGCCCCAGTAGGGGTTATGGATATCCTGCATATTATTATTTGTCTATTAATTATGAGTCTTAATTATTATTTATATGTGATTTGTGATTACAGGCTATTTAGACCTGCTCCATATGAAATGAGATAGTACTTTGTTATGATATTGCGCTATATAAACAAAATAAAATTTAACTGAAAGCTTCAACAAAAGTGATTTGGCTGAACATAAAATTACTGCCAACAATACCAACACCAAATAAAATATAAACTGATTCATATGAACACCCCCAACACAAATGTTTTTTATTTTTTTATTTGTTTTTGTCCTTTTTGGGGGGGCTAAATGAACTGCTAACGGTGCAACACTGCCCCAACTTAATACTGTTCAACAACAGTAACATATCTGGGTGGTAGATGTAAAAGGGTGGTAATGGTTTATTTGTAATTAAGACTTTTAGAAGCGAATGGTAGGTGGAATGTTCGAAGTGCGCGAAACTTTTAAAGCAACGCACGCAGAAATGGCGTCCATGTAACCATGGAAACTTGCTCTCCCCCTCACTGCTGCCTGGCTGCCTAAACTGGCTAGCAATCACAATCGTAGAGCGCACACAGTATTTAGAGGAGAGATCGCCGCCTTCACGAGTTTTCTCAACTCCCAGTGCCTCCTCTCCATTCATTCTCTATGTAAATAGTTAAACTTTTGCTTAAGCGCAGTGCTCGTTAATGTCACTTTTTTTAGAGACTCTAAAGCTATTTTGACTTGTGCTTTGCGGACCGGTGTTCTGAAATTCTGAGCCTCCCCATCAGGATGGGCTACCTTCGCAAACTGCGCATGAGCATTTACTTGGTAGCGCCTTCTGAGTTGTAATTTCTCCCTGTCAAAATGGGCTACCAGGGCTTTGCTGTGTTAAAAAGTATGAATTTACTTCAAAACACAGAGTAGCGCATTCTAAGCAGTCATTTCTCCCTGTCAAAATCGGCTGCGGGGCTTTAATGCGTTCAAAAAGTATGCATTTACTTCAAAATCACAGGGTAGCGCATTCTTAGCCGTAATTTCTCCCTTTCAGAATGGGCTACCTCATACTATTCAATTGAGGTAGCCCATTTGGAGGGGAGGCAACATTTTTCAGTTTTATTTGTTTAAAATTTTCATTTGTATTTGATAATATGTGATACCGGGAAGCCCATTCTGAGGGGAGGCTCAGAATTTCAGAACACCGGCAGTTACCTCGTCCGCAGACCAGGGTTTGAGAAACGCTGTACTACATATATACATACACGTGTGTATGTGTGTGTGTCTCCATTCCTACCCCCTAAGGTGGACCCCTGAAAAGCTGAACCCAGACGATTCGTTTACACAGCAAACTCTCATTGTGGTAAGAGAGACAGATGAAGACGAAAGCCCCTGGTCAGAACAGACTTAGCTCAGCTGGAGGCAGCAGCAGTAGAAAGAAAACCCCACAGAGTTGCAGAGCAAAGACAGAGGAAAAAAAAATTGAAATCTATAAAAATGTAAGTGCTGCAGACACCATCAACTCTAACATCATGGACACCCATCTAAAAAAACTTCTGACTTCAGAAACACATTAAAGAGGAGGCGGGGGGAAAAAGTGATTATTCTCTCTCTCTCTCTCTCTCTCTCTCTCTCTCTCTCTCTCTCTCTCTCTCTCTCTCTCTCTCTCTCTCTCTCTCTCTCTCTCTCTCTCTCTCTCTCTCTCTCTCTCTCTCTCTCTCTCTCTCTCTCTCTCTCTCTCTCTCTCTCTCTCTCTCTCTCTCTCTCTCTCTCTCTCTCTGCGAGCGTGATTTTTGTTTTCAGCTGTATGAAATAGAATTCCAGAGTTTCAGCTCACCTTGAGAGCCACACGCTCAGGCTGCACATGTTTAAATAACCACGCTGATAAGAAACACCTGTCACACAGGTGGTGCAATCAGCCATTTGAGTTCAAAGACATATACACTCGAGACTGATAACGCAGAGTGGAAGAGATAGAGTAAAATGTAAAGAAAAAAGCAAGGGGGAGAGAGTGAGGCCGAGAAATAGAAGGGAGGAAAAGAAAATATTAGAGAAGAGACAGATATAGAAAAAGATATAGAGAGACAGGAAGAACAGATACTGAGGAGACTAGGGATAGTGTAGAGAGAGGGAGGGAGAAAGAGAGAGACTAGCGACAGTGTAGAGAGAGAGAGAGAGAGAGAGAGAGAGTGACTAGCAACAGTGTAGAGAGGGAGAGAGAGAGAGAGACTAGCGACAGTGTGGAGAGGGAGAGAGAGAGAGAGATACAGAGCATGATAAAGAGAGACATTGAGCAGGAGAGAGAGAGCAAGCGATGCAATGAGAGACAGAGTGAGAGAGAGAGAGATAGAAATGGAAAAAGAGATAAATAGAGTGAGAGAGATAGAGAGAGGGGGTATTAAAGAGAAGATGTTTTTATAGCCGACACGTAAAGATCTCTGTAATAGCCGTTTAAAAACGGAGCTCTGAACACTAATTGATCTCGCTGTCAGGAAATGAAGGCAATGATCAGTGGGAGGCAGGGAGAAAAAGTCAATAAAAAGTGGAGCGCTAGAAGGCAGTTATTATTGCGGACATGCCCATGTATAGGCACAAACAGACAGGAACCACGGGGTGTCTCTCTCTCTGTCTCTCCCTCTCTCTTTCTCTATCTCTCTCTCTCACTCTCTCGCTCTCTCTATTTCTCACTTTATCTCTGTCTCTCCTTCTTGCTCTCTGTCTCTCACTCTCTCTCTCTTTCTATCTCTCTCTCTTTCTCTCTCTCTCTCTCTATATATATATATATATAAATGTATATCACATATATATATATATATATATATATATATATATAAATATATATATATACACACACAGTGTAATTTCTTTCATATATAGATACAGTCCAATTCACTTCATATCATACATCATGGTATTTAAACAGTTAAACAGTGTGATTGGCTATGTTCTAATCCTCAACCGTGTAATTACCATTAGCAGAATCACTTTCAAAGTGGAGAAATGATCAAGCAAGCCCCTGAAACGCACCTTAAACAATCTGCTTTGCTAAAAAACAAAAACTTTACCAAAAACAGTTGTCTTGTCCAAACACTCAACATTTTTTTAAACTATGTTGTTTATTGGTACTAGAAAGCAACAACAACAACAGCACATCCCTGGTGCTGCCTTCAAAAAAAAAAAAACAGCTTTGGTGTCATTCTGATTAGCCAAGGGGAAAGAATGGGAAACGTCCATTGTGGGTCGTAGGGGTTTAACCCTCCAACTACTGACACGAGACAAATCCAGGTCAAAGGTCAACTTGACTTTCCACTACAGCAGAAGTACAATGCACATTGACATGAAGGGTGTGGAAGGTGTGTTTACTCTGCAGGGTTGCCAGATCTGATTGACAATTTACAAGGATAAAACTGCCCAATCTGGCAACACTGAGCAGGGTGTGCAGACAAAGGCCCTTTGGGTACATTGTTAACTTTTTAATGACCAAAATTTAAGGTTTCCTCCAAAAAAACCACTGTTGACTTTTCCTAAGGTTTACATTCATAGCTATTTCAAAGCAAACGTTTCTTTGATCCTTCTTTTATTGTGGGTGAATGAGTACTAAATGTCATGGGAGTCCACCGTAGACTTCCTTTCAGGGCTTTTCAGGCCCCACAGCCCCCGCATTCCAAACCGGCCCCGCCCCAGCCTGTCAACAACTATTATGATAAGATGATTTAATTTTTTAATGGGTTTTTTTAACCACTCAGGGTTAGCTGCGGGCGGGGGGCTCACGTGATTGCATTATGGTGCTGCTCCCTTTATGTAAACAGCGTAAACTAGACTACCATGGCAACCACCACTACAAATATTCATGATATTTTTTATATATTTGTGCCCGTATTATCAATAAAATCAAAAAAAAATATCTGTTCAAGGTAATTGATATTATAAAGTCGGTGTGGTCGAGACATCTGCAGAGAGTCTGTCTAATCTCGAGCTTCCTGATCTGATACTTTTCCTCAGACTGTAGTACAAACAGAAAGAGCAACAGCTGCAGTTCTCTCACAAACTCTCCCTCACACACACACACACACACACACACACACACACATACACACAGGTGTACACACACGTACATAAACACACACACGTACACACACACAGGTACACACACACACGTACATAAACACACACATGTGTACACACACACACACACACACAGGTGTACACACACACGTGCATAAACACACACACGAACACAAGTAGGAAACGACCCCCGTTGACCCCTGCAGTGCTTTGCACCAGTCTAACCTCATTCTCCTTGATCTCGTATTTGGAGGATCGTTTGCCTTGACTCTTCCTCTTCAGTTTCTTCAGGTCTGTCTGAGAACGCTCCAGTGAGTCCACCTTGAGCTTGTGCTCCGACTGGTAGCGCTTGTACGTGGCCTATGGGAAGAGACACCGGCCAATAGGATTAGAGACACAGGTGGTTGAGGAGAACGGTGAGAGATTTTGAAAAATAACAAGAGGAAAGAGAGACAGTTTAGTAAAATAATGTAAAGGAATGTAACTTCAGGGAAAGAACGACACTTTAGTAATGTAATGTAACATGAGGGAAAGAGAGACAGCTGAGTAATATAATGTAATGTAACTTCAGGGAAAGAGACTGTATTGTAATGTAATGTAACTTTAGGGAAAGAGACAGGTTAGTAATGTAATGTAATGTAACTTTAGGGAAAGAGATACTTTAGTAATGTAAAGTAACTTGATGGAAAGATGTACTTTATTAATGTAATGTAACTTGAGGGAAAGAGATACTTTAGTAATGTAATGTAACTTTAGGGAAAGAGACAGGTTAGTAATGTAATGTAATGTAACTTTAGGGAAAGAGATACTTTAGTAATGTACTGTAACTTTAGGGAAAGAGAGACACTTTAGTAATGTAATGTAGTGTAACTTTAGGGAAAGAGAGACACTTTAGTAATGTAATGTAGTGTAACTTTAGGGAAAGAGAGACACTTTAGTAATGTAATGTAGTGTACCTTTAGGGAAAGAGAGACACTTGAGTAATGTAATGTAGTTTAACTTTAGGGAAAGGGAGACACTTTAGTAATGTAATGTAGTGTAACTTTAGGGAAAGAGAGACACTTTAGTAATGTAATGTAGTGTAACTTTAGGGAAAGAGAGACAGTTTAGTAATGTAAAGTAACTTTAGAGAGAATAGAGAATAGAGATCTAATGTATACACAAGCAAGAATACAAGTAGAATTCACACACACACACACACACACACACACACACACACACACACACACAGAAAAACGCACACACACGATCAATCACACATGCAAATACGCACACGCACACAATAATAATATAACGCTATCATAAAAAGTTAAGTCCAATACTCACAGTCATATATTTCACATCCATCTCTGTTTTCTTCTCCAGCTCAGCGATAATTTCTCTGTGAAACCTTTTGAACTGAAAAACAAAACAAAAATAGGCACAGTTCAACCAAAAAGAAAAAAAAGGAAGAATAAAAAGGAAGAAAAAACAAAAAGAAGGCACTCTTCCTCTACTCGTTTATCAAACATCATTATCTTAATGACCGAGCTCATTGGTTTCGATGGGGACATTGTGATTGGAGTGGGGTGTTAGCCGTCAGGAGGTATGATAATGGGTTTCTGAGTGGAGGAATAGAGGAAATTCCTGCCTGACCTTATCACTTCCCACGGCTCAGGGTCAAGTTTAGTTATTACCTTGTGAAGTACTCCAATAAACAGGGACCAACTATGTGGCCCACTCGGACAGAGAGGTTTATCTGATCCCTGGTATGTGTGTGTGTGTGTGTGTGTGTGTGTATCTTTATGAGTGTTTGTGTTTGTGTTTGTGTGTGTGTGTGTGTGTATGTGTGTGTTTATGTGTGTGTGTGTGTGTGTGTGTTCATGAGTGTGTGGGTGTGTGTTTGAGTATGTATGTGTGTGTGTGTGTGTGTGTGTGTGTGTGTGTGTGTGTGTGTTTGAGTATGTGTTTATGAGCGTGTGTGTGAGTGTGTATGCGTATGAGTGTGTTTTCTGTACAAATTATACTTTTATGTAGGCTTCCAATCTACCTATGTGGATATGACCGCTTTATCATAAAAACATGATTATGATTTATGACTTAGAACACCACACTTAAAGCTGAAGATCACCTTAATCAGTTGTACTTAAAAATGTAATCGATTTACAGTTTGTAATATAAGAGGACAGAAAAGGAAGAAAGCTTCAGATCAATTTATAGATTGGATCCATCTCTCCGTCTTATCTTGGAATTAATGGAACATCCATGAAGTCAATATCACACAATCTTTGTGGCGAAAGGCTATGTCGGGAATCCACTTCCTGGTTAGATTACAACATCTCATTCAATACGCTTCATTAATGACTAATGGTGTATTTTCCAATAGGCTTTTACTTAAGTCAGAGCCACACCCGTCTGCTGCATTGTTAGCTCAGTGCAGTGTGCTCCTCCCAACCATTATGATGTATGCGTGTATGTATGTATGTGTGTGTGTGCCTGATTGTGTCAGCAACGTTGGCTTGACCTTTCATTATTGCCCTTTGATTTTTCTCTTTTACTTTTTTTTTATCATATCATTGTGTAGGCTACATTATAAAGTTGTGACAAACAGTATGAACTATTGTATTGAAACTTTTTTTTTTTGCGTGGGTCTATTATATTGGTGGTGGAAAAATCTGCTCCTTTTGCTTGAACGTGGAACGTTTAAATTGTCTATTTCGATTCCTTTTCACAAAAGTCTTTACAAATGAACATGAATTTGCATGTGAACATGCTATAGCCTCCGTGCGGCACTAAGCTATACTATCTGCTGTGACATCAGTTTGTTATTCATAAATCCGCTACACGTAGAAGGCCTTTTTTGTTTAGGCTATATGAAAGGCCCCACCGATTTTCATGGCGAGTGGCCACAAACAAAACGCATTAATGTGCTTATATTATAATTCACTATAAAGTGCCTAGGACGTGTATCTACGAAGCATGCATTATCTCCACTAAAGACGACCAGGACTGGTCTGTTAAAATGACGTATTCGCTCACGGAACCTGTGCTGTCGGTGTTAGCTCCTGGCCGCCATTGAACGTGCATTAGGACATTGAGACGTTGTTTACGGTCGTGCTTGTCTTCCACTTCATACTTCATCGGTAGGTATTTAAAGCATTTCTCCTTGAGGCATTAGTCTGTCAGAGACCAGACAGACGAGGAAGGTTCTTTTTTTTTTGTCCAACCCTACCCTTTTTCGTCCGTCAGACTTTCCCTTAACCTTTTACTGCAACAATAAGGAACACACGATGATAAGGCCGAAATGTCACGGCGGACCCCGGCGACAATCATGAAACCGTTCCAGGTATCTCAGCTAGTTCAAGATCACAGATAAAGTGTGAGGTGTCAAGTGTATTGTGTAATGAGTCTCCAGACAATATTGCATCCTTTTTTTTTTTATCTTAACATGATTTCACATAATTAATGCCACGGACAATTATGGTTTAATTCACATTATGGGGACGTTGTTGTGGTGTCAATATTGTTGAGATATAATGAAACAATTTTTAGTTATCGCCATATTTATAATATGAATTAGAACAATTAGATTATGGGGGACCTAAGATAAACTTTGGTCTTAAGCTGTTTGGCGGTGAAGCTAATATGATATTAGCACAGAATCAGATTGCGCTGATCCGTCTTGTGGAATAAGGGTCATCAGGAGTGAAGGAAACTCACATTCTCCTCTAGCTCCTCCTGAAGTTTCCTGTGAACCTCTGAGATGTCCATCAAGACCACACCTGAAAGGAACACAAAACAACAATTATTACAGTAAGTTTGTGCTTTTTTTAAATTGATTTAAAGAACGCATATTTGATGCGCTCATCATCACAAGGTGAAACACACACAAACTACACTTTGCCCACGTGATGGATAGGGTTACATGAATCCAAAAGCAAAAATTACACTACACACACTAGATATAGCCTACAGGCATTCTCCATAATGGTTATTTATTGATTTAGTCATGAGGTTGTCCTGGATTTGATTTGTCTGTTTATGCTTTGTATAAAACAAGGAAGGAGATGGAGACTCTTCTGAACAACAGGTGTGTTTAGAAAGTCAAGTGGACTTGTGTCATTTCTAAGCAAATGTCAAACATTATCAAACAAGACACTGCTCTTTTGTTGTTGTTATTTTGTAATCTCTATTTCATAAGTAGTTTTTTTGTCATGATTGGCTTGTTTTTTTCAAAGCAGTAAATCGACTGGCACCAGATCTCTCTCCGCAGACCTTTATTGTCTGTCTGATACAGCACAGGGAACTATCCACATTGACTCTTACAGTAGAGCTACAACAGCGCACTGTATGACCGACAGGAACAATGGCTGCTGGGGGAGTAAACAAACCGCTAGCACAATGGAGAGACACAATGGACTATCTAGAGCCGGATGGAGGAAGGGATGGATGGAGGGAGGGAGGGATGAATGGATGGAGGGAGTGATGGATGGATGGAGGGAGGGATGGATGGGTAGGTGGGTGGATGGATGGATGGATGGGTGGACGAATGGATGGATGGGTGGATGGATGGAGGGAGGGAGGGATGGATGGGTAGGTGGGTGGATGGATGGATGGATGGAGGGAGGGATGGATGGATGAATGGGTGGAGGGATGGGTGGATGGAGGGAGGGATGGGTAGATGAAGGGAGGGAGGAAGGGAGGGAGGGATGAATGGGTGGAAATTAGTGCAAGATTAAATGAATGAATGGTGGGCTGAAAGGAGAGAGATTGATGGCTACACGGATGGTGTTTTGATTTGCAAAAAAATACTGAGTAGCACAGAGAAAATGTCAAAAGAAGAAAAGATCATTTGTATGTTGGACATGTACTGAGTGACTTCTGTCATGTTATACTGATGTTTTTTCTACTTTCGCATCAGGTAAACATGATACAAACCTGTGTTCAGCTCAAGCATTATTGAAATATAATGTTAGGAGGAGGCAACCGCACACACTGACACACCGACACACTCCAAAAACACAGAGTTGTGCGTGGGCGAGTGAGCGAATCACACCCAGCGTCTGTGTGATTTCGACTGCAGGCAGCTAAAACAACACTGGCGTCATAAGGTCACCAGAAAGAGCTGGTAAATGTAGCCTTTGTACAGAGGGCAGGCAGGCCAGAGGGAGGGACGGGGGGAGGAAGGAGGGGGGGGGGGGGTGAGCATGACAGGGAGGGGTCCCAGGTTAGAGAGTGTTCTATGACACCCCCCATCCACAGGACACTCACCAACTGATAATGTGCGCAAACACTTTGATATCGATAATGTATAGGGACATATACAGTTTGATATTGATAATGTATGGGTACATAGACACTTTGACATTGATAATGAACACGAACATACAAATTTTCATATTGATAATGTATTGGAACATAGACACTTTGATATTGATAACATATATGTACATATACACTTTCACATTGATAACGTATATGTACATAGACAATTTCACATTGATAATGTATAGGATTATAGAAGTCTTGTATGTAGACGTTTTCGAATTGATAATGTATAGGAACATAGACACACAATTATCTATCTTTCTTCTGGCTGTGCAATATTAGTGTACAGTATAGGATGGTAAGACAAGGCATAGATATGTCTGAGCAGAGAAAAGGGACCAAATGAGGACTGGCTTATTAAATTATTTATACAGGGTTTTACAAATCATGGTCTTTTTTCCAGTACTGTCCTGTTTAAAGGCAGAATATATAAATATAAATATATGGGTCGTTTTTCCAGCTTGGGGCTTTTTTTGGATCACTATTTGGATCTTGTGATCCACGTTCTGTTTGTCAATGCGAAAATAAAGTGAAACATTCAGGGGTTGACCAGGCTACTTTTTTTTGGGGTGGCGCATATCATACAACTGGGTCTGATGTGATTGATACACAGTATGCTCCTCGGTTTAACAAAAAAGATTCCACACCTCCAAGCCTCTATCGATCAATATCCCTCTTTCCATTTCTCCGTCGTATCAGAATGCTCGTCTTAAAAACAGTCAGACCACGACTAGTACCAGGGTAGTCGAACGAGTCGATGACCCCCCTGACCTTCTAATCCAGCAACGCACAAAATCGATGGAATTAACTCCGGGATCTGAGAGAGTGAAACAGCATCTGTTCTCCCGTACACAAATCTTAGCTGTTCAAGCTTAAATGATGAATCTAGAACGAACCGCTGTAAAGACTTGTGACTAATGGTCATATGTTGAGGTTTTCTGATTACACATTTCTAATCAGTGGTTTCAGTCAGAGTTTGTTCATACAACTCTCAACAGTTAAGTTTTTTTATGGTAGCGTTAACCCTTTACGTCCATACAGCAGTTAATGTTAAAATCTGTTTCTATATCAAGTCAGCAAGAGTAAGCTGGTCTTGTGACATAATGAAGGAGGCAAGGGAATAAGGAAGGAAACGGGTGTTTTTTTAGAGTTGAAATGCAGTTGTTACACTGGATTGTGAGAAGTCAAGAATTGCTCGTTGAAGAAACTTGGAAATCGGAAACATTTTAAATGCAGGCATTTCTGACCTGGTATTTTACCTGAATATATATATATATTTTTATCTAACTCTGGTTGTAAGTTGGAAAATAGCCAATGTTCTATCAATTACTTCATTTGAATAAAGTGACACTTTCTCACTCATATTTAATATAAAATATATTTCTAACGTTTACATTGATCTTGTGTTACCATGCATGGCGTGTCTGTTAAAAAAAAAATGTATGTACACTATTAGCTATGTTGGTACAGTATGTCAGATATGTAATACAAATTATTACCCAGCAAACCTACATTTATAAAATATATATATTCTTTTATATATTTTTGTTTTCCAAATCATAACCTCTAGATGAGGGCAACACGGTTCAATTAGATCATTGTTTCCCGGAACATTCTGACACCTGTACCCAACAGGTATGCCAGAGTTATATGACCGACAGAACCAGCCACGCCATCAAACATTCTCCTCAGGTGACGTGTGATTCCTAACAGCCTGTTGACTTTCGCCACAGTGAGAGCACCTGCCAGTCCACTCTACTTTACGGTGTTTTGATTCCGCTGTGAGAGGAAATTACATGATTTTTATGTGTTATATGACTTTGCGTATTTATTAGAGCCGCCGCCCGTCGCTATGGCGATTTCACCATTATGACACGATCACTGTGCACACATTACTGTGTACAATATGACGTAACAAAATTTATATTTTGATACAGGGTATAAAGTGTATGTTTGATTAGTGAGGAAAGAACCATTGAAACTGGTACTGAGGCTCATAACAACCCTGCCTTGTTAAAGTGTGGATGAAGAAAGGGACTGCAAAGTGCCTCACTGACTATGTCCACACTGAGATACTGTTGGTGAAATAGGACCAACACCTATTTGAGTCACGACAGGACTGCACTGTAGTCTTACAACCCCACATTCCTTAAGGCTGGGAGAGAGAGAGAGGCAGAGAGAGAGATTGAGCGAGAGAACAAGAGAGAGAAAGAGAGACAGAGAGCAAAAGAGAAAGAGTGAGCGAGAGGGGTGGGGGGGCTAGAGAGAAATGGGTAGGGAGAGAAAGGGAGATGTAGAGTAAGGGAGAGAGAAAGAGTGAGAAAGAAAGGGGAAGGGAGAGAGAGAGAGAGAGTGAGTGAGAGAGAGAGAGAGAAGTAAAGAGAGTGCGTGTGTTCTGATGTTTCCATGGTTAAGTTGACTCCCAGTGAGATAAAACGTTGAGTCTTAAGAAAGAGATTGCGAGTTTACTTTCAAACACAAGGCGTTCTTAGTAGGAATGTGTGAGGCAAGGAGATAAACGAAGAGAAAGCTAGAGAGATAAAGAGAAAAATATGTAGAGAGAGGAAGAGAATTAGAGAGAGAGGGGAAGAGAAAAAGAGAGAGGGGAAGAGGGAGAGAGAGGTGGGGTAAGAGAGAGGAAGAGAATGAGAGGGGGGGTATGAGAGAGAGAGAGAAAGAGAATTAGAGAGAGAAGAGTTGTAAACAGGATACGTCAATGCAAAGAGCATATTTGGAATCCCTAACTTAGGGCTTACAGTGACACGGGGCCTATGAGGTCACTGACACACTGATGGATGATAGTCGACTCACTGAGACGTCTCCAAGACTAAAAAAACACACTTTGTATATAAAAAAACTCTGAGACCGAGGTAGGCATTCCACAAACTCCTATCAACCCTTACATCAACGTGACTTCTTGAGTTTAAAAAACTTAAAGGCTCTCCGGACCTAACATGATTACAGAGGCGTTCACTCAGGTTTTAGGCTTTTTCAATAGACTCGGTCTCTATGGAGACCA
>JAPMUY010005592.1:160000-187500 GCA_026901105.3 Galaxias olidus
CACATCCTGTATATGTATAGCAAATGTTCACACAGTCACTCGCACCGTTTTGGTAAAGTAGTCCAGCGCTGCTTGTCCACTACAATACCACACAGAAGCTACAGAGATGGTCTGGACGGGGAAACTCACCCAGTTCTCTGGAAACAGGCGACACAGCAGCGTTTTCTCCAATCTTTGAGACTGCGTCAAAATAGGTCTTCCCCGCCAGGGTCATCGCTGTCAACATGAACAAGCAAAGAAACAGCTTTGGGATGACTATAGCCAGCGATCATGATTTATGTGTTTTTGTTATTTTTGCTCACTTGTGGCTATTATGGGGTTAGTAAGTTTTTATTGGGTATCATTTATTATGTTAAGTGTATATATTTATTTTGGGGATTTTACAATGACATGAATGAAAGAACATAATGCTATAATGTGAAGTATGTTTTTTTTTAACCTGCAACAGATTTTTCATAGTTCTTTCCCAGGGTGACCAGGTTCCGTAGCCCTGGGTTAAACTGTTCCATGACATTCTAGAACATAAACAGACACAGAGTGATGGTTAGGGATTTGGGAATAACTAGGGAACCAGTCCATTTTTAAGAAATAGCTTCAGCATGTTTTCTCTCATTAGATAATGCTATTTATAAATGTAGATAGGAGTCCAATCCACACACATACAAAACACACACACACACATACACACAACAACAACAACAACGCTCACACGCACACATACGCGCGCGCGCACACACACACACACACACACACACACACACACAACTCTCACTCACTTCCATAAATAAAAATAAACAAAACACAAACTCAAAAGTCTGTGACAAACAACTAAGAGTCAGTGTTAATTTTCGGAATTTTAATAATAAACATAGTCGCACGCTGAAACAATACGCAGACTTTCAATCATTCACATGACCCCCCCTTTCACCTTAAACATTAACAACCCCTCCGGGAGGGGAGAGCAAAGTCCCAGAGAGAGTTTTAACAAAGCGTGGCTATTTAAAGTTGGAACCAGAACTTAAAAAAGAAACGTATTTTTTAAAGGTCTCCACAATCGAGAGTTGTTTTTAAATCCCCCGACACACCCTCGCAGTAACAATGAACAGGGAGGTATTACAGACAGGCGTTACTCCACACACAGAGAAAACCAAAACCAACGAGCATAATGGACAACGAAAAGAAACAGGTTCTTTCAGTGGATTTTTTAGAACCGACTCAGGCAGACAGAAGTGGCAGGAAGCAATCTACAGGTGTAAACACACATACACACACGCACGCATACGCACACGCACTTCCCTGACCTCTTAAGATTCACCTGCTGAATAATTTACGGTGAGAAGTGGAAATAAGGGCACTTCGGTTGATCTGAACATTATCATGTTGATAAAACAATGAGTTTGTCATGTTGATAATAAATAACGTTTGGTGACTGAGCTAAAAACAAAAAAAACTATGGCTAGGAATTGTCGGAGCACGCATCCAATGTAAAGACATTTATTGGTAGCTTTAACTTTTCGAAAATAGACAAAAATAATTGCTGTCCAAACCATAGATTTAAGTATCACGAACAAAATAACATAATTTGCTTACACACCTTGTAGGTACTTTCAGTAAGCTTATTCACATCGTCTGGGTCTCGAGACATGTTTGCAGATTGTTCTCAGTTCCCAAAAGATCACAAATTATTTTTTAAATATTTCCAAAATCGCCAAAGAATAAATCCACTATAGGCTCAACGAATGTATAATGATGTCACGCTTGGGTATTCCAAAACAACGGTTGGCATCCAGTGAAGCCTGTCTTCTCCTCGAGCAGCTGGGTGAGCGCCTTTCGTCTTTGCTGACAACCGCTCTGTGCCCGGCTGTAGCACTAATTTGGCTGCGCGCCGACTGCTGTGATGTGGAGTCTTTGGAGCACCTTTGACGAGTGGGGCTGGGCGAGAGAAAGGTATCGTGAGGTAGACGTCACGAATCAAGCACTTTCAGGTTTTGGGTTTTGGTGAGGGTTCCCTTCTACACTATTCAGAAATCAGAACTGGACTGAGCACATTTCATAAAGCACTCCTCTGTGCGTGTGCGTGCGTGTTTCCCTGTACGTGTGTGTGCGTGTGGGTTTTGTGTGGAAATGTGAGGAAAAAAACAGAGGGAGCCGAGAATACAATATAAAGCTGTGCGAAACATCAGATTTGCGTAATTATCTGTATGCCAAAGTCCTAAGCGACAAAATACAACTGTGCTGCAGCGTTCTCTTACTGCGATAAAAAGCGCCGTCGTGTGGACATAAACTGCACCATGTTGACTATGCACAGTAACGTTGCATGGGCACAACTACTAATTTTCACCGAATTGTTTATGCGTGTGTGTGTCGTCGTCGTCATCCCCCGCCCCCCAAATAAACCTAATGGATGCCAAGTTCCACAGTTTAAAAAATTGTAAATAAAATCAATTTATTCTGTCTTTCACGCTTTCACCTCGCAAACAGTAAGGGCATCAGCACAATTAACCTTTTGTTGTCATAAGACGCACAAGTGAAACGCATGGTAATGATTTCAGGGTACTACAGCATGTCGGCAGTGTGACTTAAAACTCGAGGACTGAGTTCTATGCCATTCGCTGACAACACACTGAAACTACTACTGTGCATAGCAAGAGCCGTCTCTCTTCGATTTTGAGGTAGTTCGTTGGCCTCTCCAGTGAGTGGAAAAGCACTTATGTATCGGTAAATATTATGCGTTTTACTAGTACATTTGTTGTTATAGTAGTCATTGAACAATGTTTATTCAGAATTTTCTGTTTCTGTTTTTCAGTTATAGTACAGCATTGGTCTTTGTGTCTCTTCCCCTGATTCTGGGCCTTCAAGTAAGTGAAGGTGTCCATCGTTTTGGTAGGTGATAATCTCTCACCCTGAAAAATATTTTATGAATAGGCCTAGGCCTATATGTGCTAGAAGTGATTATCCTGTTCCTCTTTTAGTCACTTTGCCCATTATTTTCTGACATTATGCAGAACATCTTGCGGGAAAACTAAGCTTTTACCAGAAAGAAGGGGATGCGACCTATGTTAGAGACAGCGGAGAGTTGGCATCCGAGGTCCCAACTGAAGCGTTCTTTGAACTTTTCGATCCTCAGAACACTGTTTTACGCGCTGCCCGTTTTAGTTACACCTGGGACTTAGGGAACGGGTACGGACATTTTATGAGAATATTTCATATGAATAATTATTGTTACAACGTGTTTATAATGATAATGTTTTTTTTTGTGGGGTTTTTTGTGACGCCTTTCTTTTGTTTGTAAAAGGGATGTCATCGAAGGTTCCGAACCTTTTGTTCGTTACAACTACCCGGTGTCAGGGAACTACACGATAAGTCTTCATGTTGGGGCCAATGTCACCAGACGTGCCAAACCCCTTACAGCGTTTTATTCAATGGATGTGAAAGTGCTGGGTAGGTTTAAAAAAAATATATATATATTATTTACGGAATAACTGTTTCAAATGTATTGCAATTGCTGTCTAAGTCTAAAGATCTATGCATTAAGTTGGACACATAAAACTTGTGTTTTAGATGCAATCAAACACATCGAGATGAAAGGTCCAACACGTTACCAGGTGTCTGAAAACGCCAGCTTGTCTTTTCGTGTGGATGGAAGGTATACTAATTTCTTAAGAATATGCCTACACCAGTACCAGCCATACTTGACTATATCTATTCATTCTCTCTCTCTCTCTCTCTCTCTCTCTCTCTCTCTCTCTCTCTCTTGCTCTCTTGGTGTCCTCTGCCTTTTATCATCTCATCCATCTTGGATTTTCAATGACTTTTTTCTGTATGTGGTTTGAAATGCATATTTGAGGACATTTGTTTACATGTGCATATACGTATGTATATGTTTTTGCATTTACGTGTGTGTGTTCATGTCATGATCCATACGTGTGTGTGTGTGTGTGTGTGTGTGTGCAGCCCTCCTATGTGGGTTTGCTGGAGGGTCCTTCCTCACTGTGCCAGTGACCTCCAGTTGGGCTGCCGCCTGGCCATGATGTACGGGCACACCTTGACCCTGAACCACACCTTCACCTCCACGGGGGTGCACTGTCTGGACATCAGCGCCCGGAACGACATCAGCAAACTGCAGGCCTCCTACAGCATCTATGTGCAGAGGGACCGTGAGTCACAAACATATGAAAGAATTTGAACAGATTTTTTTCTTTTGAAAGAAAAGTTTCAAACGTATACTATAAATATTTTATAGACAGCACGTATGTGCAAAGGAACCTACAGTTACAAATATATGAGAGAATTTGAAAAGTTTTTTTTTTTTTATACGTTTAAAACTGATATTATAATTATTATATAGACAGCATGTATGTGCAAAGGAACCTAAAGTCACAAATATATGAGAGAATTTCAGAAGATTATATTCTTTTGTATAAGTTTAAAACTTATATTATAATTATTACATAGACAGCATGTATGTGCAAAGGAACCTAAAGTCGCAAATATATGAGAGAATTTGAGCAGATTATTTTCTTTTGAAAAAGTAGAAAACTGTGATGATAAATGAATACTGAAATACATTGGTACTTTTATATAAGGTGGGAGCATGCAGGTATCTTATGAGCTATTTAATGGCTGCCTTACACTTCAAAATATCAGTGATGAGATTACCCTATTTGACTTTTCGAGTTATTCAAGTTATCTTAATTTTTTGTTGTCTTTGATTATTTAAAAGCAACATCTAAAAGTAAAAACAACATGTATAACCATTTTATTTCTGATAAGTGTTAATTTTTTTTAAATTCGCCATTGGTGACCACATTAACATGTTATTCTCTGAGTGTAGGCTTATAGCATCAACTGATACACTGCTACTATGTTCCATGACTTTTCATGGATATATCCATCCACGATTGGATTGATTACAATCTGAATTGCCGTCTCCCTTGTGTGTCATACTGTGAAGCTAGGTCTTTCTTTTGTCTGTGTTTAAGCACGTGGGTTGTGTGTGTGTGTGTGTGTGTGTGTGTGAGAGTTTGTGTGTGTGTGTGTGTGTGAGAGAGTTTGTGTGTGTGTGTGTGTGTGTGTGTGTGTGTGTGTGTGTGTGTGTGCGTGTTACAGTTGGTAATTTCCACCATGATCTCTCACGCTCCAACAAGGCGCTCTGCATGACCAGAGGTGTGCGTCACTTCACACACCACACAGTTTTAACTGTAAAAAAAGAAGCCTTTTGACAATTAGAGCTTTTCAGACCACAAGGATTCAGCTGCCCTAGTTAGGAGAGCAATAGCAGGATGGAGGGGGCGGGGTGGAGGCGGGGGAGTGGGGGGTGGTAAGGGATGGCTCTAACGGTACGTTGACCCCTAGCCCGTGGCCCACATGCCTAGCGTGCCCTATCAATCCGTCATCCCTTTGCTGCCAAACTCATACACAGTTAAGAGTTCACAGAACTAGTTATCGGACTATGTAAAAGGGAAAACATTGAAGTTCAATCACTATTGTCATCTGAAAGAAGTGCCCTGTCTTTGAATCTGGAAACCCTTCTTAAAGGGATTGTATTGTGTTCTGTGTTAGCAGAAAGGAAAGTGTGACTTATCAGATATGTGTGGTGGACATCGCTATGAAAGTAGTGTTTACAACGTATCAGATTGGAAAACACCAATACTAAGAAACCTTTTGTTCATGTTTGCACTGTAAAGTTAAACAAAAATATATTTTAGATTAAGATTTTAGATTAAGATTTTAGATCAGAATAAAAAAAAATCTGCTTTCTAATACCACATCTATTATACAATATACACACATGGAGTAAAACTTACTTAAATATATGTTTTGTTGAGTTTGTGGATTCCGTTGAAGTCCGAAAGGGGTGTACTGTAAGTTCACTATGGTACTATGTACTGTAAGTTCACTATGGTACTATGTACTGTAAATTCACAATGGTCAGTACTGTATGTTCACTATGGTATGTACTGTAAGTTCACTATGTTATGTACTGTAAGTTCACTTTGATATGTACTTTAAGTTCACTATGATATGTACTGTAAGTTCACTTTGATATGTACTTTAAGTTCACTATGATATGTACTGTAAATTCTCTATGGTATGCACTGTAAGTTCACTATGGTATGCACTGTAAGTTCACTATTATATGTACTTTAGGTATCACTATGGTATGTTCACCACATAGATCTTTCTCTTGTCTTTATTCCAACAGCTCACAGCAACCTGTTCTTCATCATACCATCCGCCGCTGTGTTCATCGCAACCTTCTCCTTCATCATCATCTTCGCTTGCCGTCCTCGCAGCACCAAGTCAAAGGTGAGAATTTTAGGAATCATTTCTGGTGTTATCTTCAAGTCCCTGTACACACAGTTTGAGGATAGAGAATATGTTGGGTCCAACTGTGATTCTATGCTTGTGCCACTAGAGGGAAGTATTTACCATATTCTCTCCGATAAGTGAGCAATGGTCACTGATCTACAGAACTAACAGACAAGGCCAAGTGATAGTAAACATCCGTGTGTGTGCGCGTGTGTGTGTGTGTGTGTGAGAGAGAGAGAGAGTATGTATTCACATAAACACCTTAGATATTATAGTCACAAATCAGTTTTTTTTCATGAGTTTATAGTTTAATCAGACTATACAAAAATACAAAACAAGACGATATCTAATGATGATATATATGTGAGTTATATGTTGTTTTTATGAGGTATTAATACATTTTATATTTTCAGATTGCCACGTCTGGTAATGCAACGTACACCAACATAGAAATGTGTATCCCAGGCGACTACTCTGGTCCGAGTGATGTCGGTGTGTCTGTCCATTCCGCAAGACAACAGGAGAACCTGCCACTCCTCCCATAATAAGGAACAAATCTATCTCTCTCCCTCCTTCCCTCTCCTATCACTTTTAGTTCGCTTTGCTCAGCACGTCAACGTACAACTTCAACAGTAAAATGGTATTCTAAGAAATGGCTGTATTTCTCTAAAGCTGTTTCTTTTTCTAATTTCATTTTGCTATTGAACTGTTGATAGAAATGGCTGTATTTCTCTAAAGCTGTTCCTTTTTCTAATTTCATTTTGCTGTTGAACTGTTGATAGAAATGATAAAGACACATCTGCTCTGTGCTTATTATTAATTCTTTGCCTGATGCAGTCAAGGTCATTTGACGTTCCTGGGTTTTGAAAGCACATCTCGCTAGATATCAGTGGACTGTATAGCGTCCCATTGTGTTGTATTGAGATCTTTAAAACACAACCACAGTTAGCTTTGGTATGATATGATTGATTTAATAATAAAATAATGAGATTTAGCTTATTAAGTCTAATGTGTTGAACTTATTTTGTTCCAAATAAAAACATTAAGATTGTCTGGCACTGGGTTTCGTGATTAAAAAGTGAGTTATGGTAATTTAATATGTTTTGATTATCTTCAATTACTGCAGAGACTTTTTATTTAATTTTCTTCATCACAGTGTAAATTTCGCAATATTTTTTCTCCCATGCACATCTACGATGTGGAGTCTGCATTCAAGTGAAAAGTTAATACACTAGAATGGGCAGATCCTGAAGTGAAAAGCTAATGTACTAGAATGATCCTTAAGTGAAAAGCTAATACACTAGAACGATCCTTAAGTGAAAAGCTAATGCACTAGAATGGGCAAATCCTGAAGTGAAAAGCTAATGTACTAGAATGATCCTTAAGTGAAAAGCTAATACACTAGAATGATCCTTAAGTGAAAAGCTAATGCACTAGAATGGGCAGATCCTAAAGTGTAAAGCTAATGTACTAGAATTATCCATAAGTGAAAATCTAATACACTAGAATGATCCTTAAGTGAAAAGCTAATGTACTAGAATGGGCAGATCCTGAAGTGAAAAGGCAATGTATTAGAATGGGCAGATCCTCAAGTAAAAAGCTAATACACTAGAATGATCCTTAAGTGAAAAGCTAATTTACTAGAATGATCCTGAATTGAAAAGCTAATGTACTAGAATGATCCTTAAATGAAAAGCTACTGTACCAGAATGGGCAGATCCTGAAGTGAAAAGCTAATACACTAGAATGAGCAGATCCTGAAGTGAAAGGCTAATGTACTAGATTGGGCAGATCCTTAAAGCTAACATGTTGCATATATGCCCTAACCAAGGGCATCCTGCACAGGGGAAGAAGAAGAGAACAGCAGTTATGAAATAGGATTTTGAATAAATCTTTTTTTTCAGTCTGTGGAGTTTACTAAACTTTGCTCTGGACGATGGAGTCGCAGATCTATCAGAATGTTGTGTAATACAAAATGGATCTCGATACATTGATATTTCTGGATCTGCATACAGTCTCTTTCAGTCGTAAACCTTTGTAGCTGATCATGACATGGTGCAACAGGTTGATCCAGGTCTGAAAAATGAAATTACATTTAAGTGGAATATGTGTAATTTTGTGTAATTGTTTTGCAAAAGTGGTGAATCGAAAAAGCCAAAAGCCACACTGAAAAAGGATATGCGCATTCTCATGCAAATTAAACACACACTTTAGTTGATGTGGCCCTGTCCTCTTGTAGATGCACATAGTATGTTTATCCATCCTCTAAAGACTGAATGAACACAAACCGCTGCGTGTGAATGGTTATGCTCTCATAAAAAGAAACAGTCGTCCAGATGCAGTGGCGTGCAACACTTGCCCCTCAGTAGTGTTCACTCTCTAGACATTATATTTCTCTGCTGACTGTCTGGTGGAGCGAGGGGGTCGGGTCTCTCTGTTATATGACCCGTGACCTTTGAGTCCCTGTTGATCCCTTAAGCTCACCTAATGCCACGCAGGACACCTGGAGCTGCCTAAGAACCTCGTCAGACGCTCTCTGTCACGCTCCGTGTCGACCAAGACTGTCAAGATCACTGAACCTCAGGGGAATTATTCCACGATCGCTAACTATAGTCATCGTTGCACAACCGCATGTAAATCAAAGATGCTTTATGTATGTTATGTATTCAGTTCACTTTTATTGGTTGTTTATTGAAAAGAAAAAAGCAAATGTTATGAATTCAGTTCACTTTTAGTTGTTGCTTATTGAAAAAAAGCAAATGTTGCTTATAAAAAAAAAAGAGCTAATGGTGTATGTATTTTCAAACTTTTAAAAAGCACAAAATGGCAGTTGATATTGAAAAGAAGGCCCCATGATAACAGTCTCTAAATCGTCTTCAGAGAGGTTCTTATTACTTGCAGTTGATCAGAATACTTTTTGTCAGCAGAAAACTGTGTGCTTAAAAATAATATACTTGAAAGGTCATTTAATTCTAATACTTTGAGCTTTACATCTAGCATGTCTATATACAGTATATATGTTACCTAAGACAGTTCATTATGTTATATCTGTACGTTATATTGATTTAGACGGTAAAGTGTTGCTTCCCTATTCTCCTGTATGCAGTTCACTGGGAAAAAATGTATTCCAACAATGCATTGCTCACAAAAATAAATGCACAGACACACCAACACACAAATACATACACTCAAAGCACACACAAACACACACAAAAATACATACACTCAAAGCACACACAAACAAAGAAGATACACAATTAATACGCATCGATTAAATATAATCTGTACAGGCATTGTGAGAAATGGGTATTAAAAACAATATGGGTAACCCAAATAAAAAGCTATTAAATCTGTTATGCTCTAGATCAAACCGTAATGAGGTAACATTGTCAATCACTCCTTTAACGGACACTACAAGCGTCTCCAGAAACTCCCGCCGCCCCCCCCTCGTAACGACCATTATGTTCTGAGCTAGAGGTTTTGGGATAAAGGTTCCCATTGGATGAGACAGCAGGCTAATTCTAGCACTCAAGTCTGTTTTCCAACCTCTGAATAGTAGGCAACCTCAGATGGACTTCTAATCTGCTTGACTGCTCACGCCCACGCAGCACGCAGTACACTGACTGACTCATATTGTTCGAGAGGCGGCTTCGCCCAGGTCTGTCTCTGACTGCCTGACACCCCCCCCCCCCTCTCCATGTTTGAGGCCTTAAGTCCAATGGTCTGTATTGTGACTTCGCACTTCCTCTCGGAGGGAGATTTTTTTTAATTACCATTGACCTAAGGGTCGGATTAGCGATCCATTGTGACATGTGTGGAAACAATCAAAGTTGGGTGCTCAAATCCAATTTAAGGCTGAATCGGGCTATAAGATCGGATCCCCCCAAATATATATGTGTTCTTCAACATGCTTTCTCTCTTCCCTTTTTTCTCTCTCTTTCTCCACCTTTCTCTCTCACTCTCTTCTTCTTTCGTCCTCTCTGTCTCTCGTTCCCTCTCTTTCTCCACCACTCTCTCTCTCCACCCCTTTCGCTCTCTCTCCATTTCTCTCTCTATCTCCCACATAATTCAAAACATGACATTAATACAGAGCACTTAGACTGCGTGATGCATTGCACATATATGCTCTATGGATTCCACTGTGTATGAGTCAGCAACCACTCTGCACAGACACAGCTGTACACACAGAGACAAAAGAGACAGAGAAAAAGTTACATAAAGAAACCCACGGACCAAACACCTTCTAGTCAGTCACTTTGAAAAACAATAGCCCAGCCACTGCTTTCTTCTATAAACTCCAGAATCAAGTGTTCGCAAGCAGAACTTGGAGCTGGAATTCTAGAATGTTGCGTTGATTAGCATCAAAATGGTTAGTTAACAGTTCTAGAATGACATAAATAGATACATGTTGTATACATTCTATGGACAGACCTCCATGGGGTTGGGTGGGATGGTGGGCGGTGGGCGGTGTTGTGGTTAGGCGTTAGGCAGACGGTTCGCACACATTTCCAAGGGTAGTTTAGACGCCCCTCTCCCGAACACCTCCACGGTCTGCTCCGACCAGGAGATGACGTTTCCGGGGATGTAGACAGAGCAGTTGGCCATGGTCTGGATCTCGCTGGACTTTAGGACCCGGTCCCAGATGTTGAGCTGGCTCAGCTCGCCAACGAAGGCCTGCGTGGCGTCGAAACGCCCGCCCACCACATCCTGTGGTTAAGACAAACCAGAAGTCAATGAACAACCCCCAACAACAACAACAACAACAGCATGAAATAACCTCACGGATAATATCCCAATATCCCCACCTGTGGAGCAGGACAACAGTGACAGCAACAACCACAGCAACAACAACAACATCAGCAATAACTGTCACCCAATGACTCATTAAAAAACAGATGACTCATTGATAAACAACAGGGTGAATCACTTGTTGACTTTTGCACTGCAGCAGCAAGTCTACATGAGAACACAGGAGTGCATATATGTATCTCTGTGTGTTGGCCTGTGAGTAAGAGTGTGTGTGCATTTGTGCCTCTTGAGTGTGTGTGTGCGTGTGTTTGTGTGTGTGTGTGTGTGTGTGTGTGTGTGTTCGCCTGTGTCTATGTGTCTATTTATATGTATGTCATCTTTTATAACCAGTGTTGATCTCATCCCAAAAACTGAATGATAATACTAGAGTGATGCTGTAAGACAATTTCATTATATAATGAAACTCTAGACAACCTCCATTCTCTACAGACTTTATTCCCAAAGGCAAGCGTCACTGAAGGATTCAAACTGAAGCACTGTCTCTCACACGCTCAGCTTAAACCTCTCTCTTCAAAAAAAATGCTGATTATGGTACAGTTTGATTTAAGTATAGAATGAGAGGTCAGAGGGTAAGTAAACATACTTCTATACAATAATAATCAATTTCACGATCCCAATAAGGCAGGAAACCTCCAATGTAATAGACCACACAAACTTTAAATCAGATAATGCACTTTTGAGCTTTGCTTCAATCGTTGGGGTCACTGCAATTAGTTCAATCAAACGTGGCATTGCAGAAACGACACAAAAAAGATCAATGTTCCCAAAAAAGAAAGCCTGTGGTTGATGTCATAATTCTCTCTAAAAGGCTAGTCAAAAGCAAAAAAGTTTGGGAAAATAAAACTTTTTCTTTTTAATGTTGTGGTACTGCCCACAGTGACTGAGCAAGACGTCACAAGTCTAGCTCCAGTATTTTTGTTTTATAAATATTATTTCTGATATGTTTTTAAAATATTATTATTTAAAATGGTGTTTTTTAAATATAAAAATTTATTATGATGTGTTTTTTAAATATTGTTTTTTATTATTCAATGTTTTTTAAAAAGTATTATTTATAATTATATGTTGTTGTTTTTTTAATGCTGACCTGCTCCTGTCCGAGGATGATGGCCCCCCCTGCCTTGATGGGGTGCCAGGGGGCCAGGTTGTCCCCGATGCCCAGCCTCTCTCCGTCCTGATAGGCCTCCCAGCAGCCGTCCCGCGTGGTCCAGGTGATGCAGATGTGGTGCCAGCGCCCATCACGCACAGACAGGGGAAGCTGGGCCACCTGGGTGGAGTTTCACGTACGATACGATGTCATCACGTTAGTAATATCATGGTTAGAATTCTGACCCATTAAACATGCAGCATAGTCATATTAAATTGTTTATTACGTGAGTGTCACACTCCATTAACTAACGTGTAGTAAACGTCATATTAAATTGTTTTTACGTGAATGCCAGACTCCATTAACTAAAATACAGTATAAGTCATATTAAATTGTTTTTACGTGAATGCCAGACTCCATTAACAAACATACAGTATAAGTCATGTTAAATTGTTTTTACATGAGTGTCAGACTCCATTAACAAAAATACGGTATAAGTCATATTTCCATTTTCTAAGCGTTGATCTCTTTGCTTGTCTTATTTAAGTGTTTTATATGAGTGTCAGACACTGTAAACATCGAGAACAATCATATTGATAGTATAGTTTGATTTGGCTTAATCATCTCGGAGTTCTATTTTGTTTTTGCATGCTCGACCTTGTCAGTCCCCGACTCTGTACAGATTGAGAATAATCATATTTCAGAGTTGTATTTTGTTTGTGCGTGCTGGACCTTGTCATCAATGAGCAGCTCGATGGGGTTGTTGCCCCACTCGATGAGGACGATCTCGTTCGCCTGACCCGGAACGCCGTAGGAAAATGGGGTCCCTATCCCGGGACTGGCGCTGGATTTGATCCACATGCACATGCTGAAGGCGTACATCTCCGGCAGGGTCTTTGTGATGCGGCCGTACAGGTAGTTGGTGCGCAGTGGGAGAGACAGCTTAAACTGCTCGGGGGACTTGAACTCTCCTCCACTGCCTATGTACGGGGGGGGAGAGAGAGAGAGAGAGAGAGAGAGAGAGAGAGAGAGAGAGAGAGAGAGAGAGAGAGAGAGAGAGAGAGAGAGAGACAGAGAGAGAGAGAGAGAGAGAGAGAGAGAAGAGCGAGAGAGAGAGAGAGAGAGAGAGAGAAAGAGAAAGAGAAAGAGAAAGGGAAAAGAATAGAGAGGGGGGGGGGATTCATTGAGGATGGATTTGACGGGCATGTTGTGATTTGACTTTTTTAAATTTAATATCAGGTACTTTCGTATGGTTTTCTGTATGTATGATTATGATATATTTATATACAGCTTCTCAACCCACCTTTCTTCAGTTATTTGATTCAGTTCAATCGATCATTGATGGGGCTGTCTCTCCCGTCCTCTCTTTCTCTCTCCTCCTCTCTCTTTCTCTAACTTCCTCTCTCTTTCTCTCTCCCTTCCTCTCTTTCTTTCTCCTCTCTTTTTCTTTCTCCTCCTCTCTGTCTGTCTCGGTCTGTCGCTATCTGTCTCTGTCTAACCCTGTCAAATGTCACCCACTTCATATACTGTACATTATTGTATCTACGTATATATGAGTAATTCCATTAGTTTTACATGTACTGTATATTTACAGTTACTAAACCCACCTTTCTCCAGTTCGTTGATGCGGGTCACCAGCGCTTTGAGAGTGTTCTCCGTCTTCTCCCTGTGAGCGGCCGTCTGGTTCTGCAGAACCGTCTTCTCTTCCTCCAGGTTGTTGACCTTCCGGAGCAGCTGCTGCTCGAGGTCGCCTAGGCGACGCTGGAGCAGGTCTCGCAGCTCGCCGGGGAAGACCGCGCCCGAGGAGTTGGCGCGTTGCTGCTGTTGCTGTGATGGACAGACACACACACGCACACACACAGACACACACACACGCACACACACAGACACACACACACGCACACACACAGACACACACACACACGCACACACACAGACACACACACACACGCACACAAGAAGAAGGGACTGCCGTCAGGGTCGTTTCACCAGGAAGTAGAGTGTGAATGTGGCTCAAAGGTCAAAGGTCATTGAGGCGTTCTCTCTCTACTCTATTTCAACATCCAACTCCCATCACATATACATTTTTTTTGTTGATGTTAAGGGTTTCAAAGTTGCACACTATACATATTGTAAACAAAATAAAATAAAATAGATGTTTTGTTTTCCCACAAGTGAAGCTATGTCTTTAAGGCCATTCATCCACAGGGGATCGTTAAAAAACAAAAGCTCAACATTATATATACATGCTCTTTTTAACAACAAACATCTTTAAAACGGGAGTATTCCACTCCAAGCCAATTATTTCACCGAGTTAACATTAGCAAATGTGTTGATTAAATTGTTGGGAAAAGATACAATAACGCTATTCTACCCGGCTGGTCTCATGTGGATTAGACCAGATTATAGAGTAGATTCCGAGTATCCACACAGTTTCTAGTCTTGAAATACATCACTAGATAAATGTTCTGTTGCATCTTTAATCACGTATCCCTTAAGTACGCTAAGGGGTAATTCAATTAGTTTGATAATTGTTTAATAAACTGTTGCATATAATTGCAGATTAGCATACTTTGATCTGAGGCATTTTGTTGAATGAGGTCTCCCTGTACGGAATCAACAACACGCAATGCAAGGATATGCAGATCCGTTTAGGGAACACCACCGACCGCATAATCTTAAATGTTAAAATCCAATTAGTCAACGCCTCCGCATAAACTTAAATACAGCTTGTCAATAATATGAGAACATTTAAAATTATATTTTTTCTCATGCATCTAGGATGGGAGTTTAATTGAATATAACCTTTTAGAAAAATTCACTTCGATTAAATTAACCTCACCGGTCCTTCAAAACATTTTACGCACGACTTTTACGCCTCACTGTTGCTTGAATCGTCCGTATTAAACATCCCCACAGTTTACCTCTAAGTTTTCCAGCCTGTCCTTTAGTCTCTGCATGGTCTTCCCAAGAGTGTCGATAGTATCATTCGGGTCCCTGGGAACGTCTCCCATTGTGTTCTTATTGTCTTTACCCCATGATCCCGCACTGTCAAATTTCCCGTCGTCTGAAGCTGACTCACACAGAGAAAGCTTGGTGGTCAACTCGTTGATAATACCGAGGTGGTTTACGATCGTCTCTTTTTGTTGGAGGATTGTTTCGCGGAGCTGCATGACAGTGTTTCTCAGTTCCTCCTCCTGGCCTCCCGCGTTCAGTTCGGGTAGAATTGTCACCGGGCAGCTCGTGTCGCTGTTGTTGGGGATGGCTCTACATATGTAGCGCTTACCCGTTTCTTCCTCTTGACAGCGCGCGAGGTGCCCAAAGCACATTGCGTAAAAGCATAACAATCCGTGAAGGATGGAAAACATATCTGTAGCTGTTTCGTGAAAAAATGGGAACGTGAACTGACTCCCTTGACTAATATAAATGCATCCAAAATATAAAAAACCTGTACCTTAAGTGCCTATAAAGTGGGGACCTGGAAGGAACCCCATTTTTTTAAACTGTCAAATTCTAAATTAGGATCACTTGCAAAAGTAGCTCAGTTCACAAATACAGGTCAATTCAAAGGTGGTTAGAAGTCGTTAGTGTTGTCGGGTTAGCGGAACCATTCTTGGCAGAAGAGGCGCATCGTAATGCGTTGTGGTTCTGAAAAGACAGCGCCCGTGAGTTAAGCGGATTACTAACGTGTTTCTTTAGCTCGCGAGTAAGGATTGGTTGTAGTTTGCTGACGTCACGTCGCACCCAACTTTTCAGACATAAAGCGTCACCACTTGTTTTCGTAGTGTAATTAAATTCTATTAAACGATTGGGTATATGTTTTTAATAATGATATAAAAATCAATGATATAAGTTCTTCTCACTCTCTCTTTTTTTACTGACATCTATAAAGGTTAGAGCGTTCCATCATACAGAGTACCCATGTTAGCTTATTGGGAAAAGCCTGAAATGTAATTGGTTTCTTTTTTGTGGCAGATTCTTTGTCCTTGCTGTGAGGTTCACAGGTGAAGAGATTAATACTTCATCATGGAGACAAGCACAGAGGGAGGGAGATCCACTTCATCTGGGCAGTAAATGCGGAAAGTCACAGAAAGTTCTACGAAGGCGTGATAAAACCTATTAGCCTCCTGCTAAGACAGACAGATGAAGTCGTTTCTACTAACAACAACAGGCTTACAAGATACAACCAATGGCTTTCGGTAATTCTCAAAGTTTAAAAGTTGACACTTGAGCTCAATCAAGTCTCCCTCTAAGCCACACAACTTCAAGATTTTAGTAAATTTTACTTGATTGAGCTGTATTTGATATTACAGTGGTAAAAATGACTTTAAAAGTACTAGTGCAAATTGTTGCGAGGATTTTATCAAGTAAATTATACAAGTTATTTTTTTCAGTGCACTTGCACCTAAACCTATATTTCTAACCCATGTTTCCCCTGTAGCTTGAATCTCTCTGAACCACATGCATGGGAGTTAACGGGATATCCAATACAGTCAGCGGATATTTAACCACTTTGACTAGTGTGAGACATGATTGTGTCTCTATGTGTGCACACTGTACAGTAAACATAGATCTAGATACGTCAAATAAACGTGTTACAATTTATCAGTTCGGAATGTTTTAACACTGTATGGTTGTTAAGTAAATAACACAATAGCTTGTGCTGCATGGTGTTAGATCATGATCTGAGTATTTTTAACATTGTAAAGTGTTGACACGTAATAAAGACACAGTAGGGATGGGGGTCATTTACTGCGTGCATTTTTTTCTATCTGAACAGCAAATCGCTAGACTGCTAATGGTTCCACCAGCGGCAGCACGGGATAGAGTGACAAACAATTAGCGAGGACACCTGCCTCTCAGTGGCCGCTGTGAAAAGCCAATAAGGGGGCAGCATGGAGCCTGAACAGGAAGCAACTGTAACTCCGTGGGGGGCGGGGGGGATTGGCCTTATCTTCTGTTAGTGTTCCTCAACCACAGACATCCAGCTGGCACTTAATTAGCCAGTGAGGGCACGAAGCGGCAGCAGCAATATTTGTGTTGAAGTGTATTCAAAAGGAGCTGCGCGTGATGTTTGCATAATACCAAAGGTTTCCGTTTTATGCCATGGTGCAAGTGGAAAACACGTAGCCTGCTTTTAATATTATATATTAATATATTAAATATACGTATATTATATAATAATATCATTAAATTCACTCTAAAAGGTGGAGACGGGGGAAATGGTTACGCTTTACTGTATACACAAAGAAAGAAAATGTACTTGCAATGACCCTACTCTCCTTTTCTTGTTTTCCGGTCACACGTCTGTCCTTCAGCTGTCTTGGTGTTCATGGAACCTTTCCAAGGTATGAGCTCAAATGAGGAACGAAATATTAAAAAATGCAGAGATTGAAGGTAAAGAAGAATGAGAAGAAGAGAGTGAGGGAGTGTTACAGAGAAAGAAGAGAGGAATAAGAGATGTGCAGAGAAGGAAAACACACACAAAAGTAGGTGACAGAGAAAGAGAAGAGGAATAAGAGATGTGCAGAGAAGGAAAACACACACAAAAGTAGGTGACAGAGAAAGAGAAGAGGAATGAGAGATGTGCAGAGAAGGAAAACACACACAAAAGTAGGTGACAGAGAAAGAGAAGAGGAATAAGAGATGTGCAGAGAAGGAAAACACACACAAAAGTAGGTGACAGAGAAAGAGAAGAGGAATAAGAGATGTGCAGAGAAGGAAAACACACACAAAAGTAGGTGACAGAGAAAGAAGAGAGAGATAGAGAGAGACAGACAACCAGAACGGCACAGAGAAACGAGGGAGGGAGAAAAAAAAGCAAAAGTGATAGAAATTGCCGGAGAAAATACTCATAAGCTGACATGATACAATAGTTGACCATCAACACCTTAAGATCCTCTGAGCCTGTGGAGGCTGACATTCATTACTGTTGTGAGGGGGTACACACAAACACACACACACACACACACACACACACACACACACAGACACACACACAAGTGACAAAGACACACACACACACACACACACACACACACACTCGGATACAAAAACACATGCACAGATACAAACAGACACCCTTTGATATAAAAACACACGTACAGACACACACCAACACACTAACACGTATGCAGAGAGAGAGAGAGAGAGAGAGAGAGAGAGAGAGAGAGAGAGAGAGAGAGAGAGAGAGAGACGTACAGAAAAATGATTGATCAGATGTTCCTTGTTCACTGTGGCTGGGTTAACCCTCTCGATCTCTCACTTTGTATGGATTGCAAACAACACCTGGGTTGTAATGGCACTCCAGAACAGACGGATTAAATTCAAAAGGTCAGTTGTTTGGACAAGTCAGCGCAGCAAAAACGTTCATGCATACCTTGAAACCTCCAAAATTGGGAGGATTTCCAAACAATAGCGGGGATCTGGAGGTCCTCTATACAAACAATCTTATTGATAGAGAGTTGTGGCAATGAAAATTGTAAGTCTCCCGGGAAAATCGGGAGGGTTGGCAAGTATGCGTACATGGTGTGGTTCAAATCATGTGTTTGGGGTTGTGATCTGTTCTTCTCTCTCCTGCCAGTCTCTGCACTGGTCTGACCTGTAAACCATCGGCTGCTATTAGCTACAGTAATGGAGAGAGCTGTGGATGCAACACACAGATGTAAGGCTGGCTGGCTTTACGAAAGCTATACCTGAAACAGAGACGGTCACTCACCTCTCACTCTCAGGGTACCAGGTAATCAGGTGACCAAGTGGGGGGCTGACACACTTATTATCCAGGGGGAATAATGAGCAGGCCACACTGAGGTTGAGTCTCTCATGGAAATTCTGAATATTAAACACGACGAGACCAAGTCAAATATGTTTTATTTTTCATTTTTAGGTCAGCTCGTTCTTGTTGTGTAAAAGAGAGAGAGAAAGACAGAGAGAGGGAGATAGAAAGAGAGAGAGACAGGGAGAGGAAGAATGTGAGAAATAGAGAGAGAGTCAGATATCGAGTGAAATTCAAAGGGAGAAAGAGGAAGGAGGAAAAAATGAGGCAGATGAAGAGAAAGAATAGAGTAATAGAGATAGAGTGAAAAAGAGACAGACAGAGCAAGAAAGAGAGGGAGAGAAATGAATGGAAGGAAGAGAAAACGTATAAATGTCAGCAGTATTTGTGTTTATGAAAGCATGGAAGACACAGTGTCTGAAACCAAAGCCATTCACACAGCTGTTTACTCTCCGGAACCATTGAGGGAGATGGGCTCTGGGTGAATGGATTCAGGACAGGAACCCATTAGCTTCCTAGCAAGCTCGGCCAGAGGACACAAGCCTATCGCCGGAGCAACAGGTGTATTTGGATTAGTCATGAAATTAAACATCAAGCCTTCGGGCGGGGGGAAAGAGGAGGGGGAGGCATATTGCCTTTTCTGATTGTTTAAAACAAAGTCTGGCAGTTTAACATGATGCAAGGTGACGTTTGTTCAATTTGCCCTGTGTGTTTCATCATACTGAAACGAAACGGACACAAATTCATATCCACTGCAGAGAGCTAAACTTAATCTAAACAGCAAAAAATTAAAAAAAACATGACACAGATGTCTATGAAACATTCGAAATAATAACACCGATTAAGATGTTTGGAGTATTACAGAATCAATCTGGTCAAGGGCTGGTCATGTCACTAGAAATATATTGTTGTGCAGAGGCCTCTCGTGCACTCTGGCCAGTGAGACACACATATTTTTAAATATACTTGTATATATGAGTTGCTTAAAATGACTTACACAGACCTTCCACTGGAACCACTGGTTAAAAAATGTATATGAAGTTAATAGTTGAATATTGCATGTCACCAACGTAAAACTATTCACTTAATATTTAAATACTTTCAGTATTTTTTACATTTAGACATTGTGGACAAAGGCCTTACCCAGAAACTTCTAGACTACTAAGGATAAGATTTCAGAAGCGGGATATGCTAATCAAAAGACCTTGAAAGAAAGCCTTGAAAAAGGACACAGAAAATGAGAAGAGAGGATGCAAACAGATATTGTATTATTTCTGGGTGGGCAGATGTGGGGATGAATTAGAGGATGTGGTTTATATTTCAACAACATCACACAGATCTCAATTATCAAAAAGTCATTGAAATGTTAATGAAACCTTTGGTTTGGGGGTCCCATATGGTGGGGATGGGCCTGATCAGATTTCATCACAAGATGGCACTGCAAGGGATTGGCTGTGTTCATTCAACTCGGTGAGCGAAAGAGAGATGAAATGAAAACTGAGTGCCAAAAAACAATCGATTGATCTGTCTGTCTCTCTCCCTCTGTGACACACATAACGAGAGCGAGAAATGGATGAACGCACACACACACACACACACACACACACACACACACACACACACACACACACACACACACACACACACACACACACACACACACACACACACATGCAGGCCCACAACACACTGCATTTAGTTTGTACAGTACCTGAGTATTTGTAATTGTTTCGTTCTTTTCTAAACCATCTGTCTTATTGTGATCTATGCAAACCAATCAAAAATTGTATATGTATTATTTTGTAAACTGCTTTGGCAATATTGTCTACTTGGGTAGAGTCATGCCAATAAAGCATTGAAATTGAATTGAGAGAAAGAGAGAGAGAGAGAGATTGAGAGAGAGAGAGAGAGAGATTGAGAGAGAAAGAGAGCGAGAAAGAGAGAGAGAGAGAGAGAGAGAGAGAGATAAAGAGAGAGAGCGAGAGAGATTGAGAGAGAGAGAGAGAGAGAGAGAGAGAGAGAGAGAGAGAGAGAGAGCGAAAGAGCGAGAGAGAGAGAGAGAGAAAGAGAGAGAGAGAGAGATTGAGAACGAAAGAGAGAGAGAGAGAGAGAGAGAGAGAGAGAGAGAGAGAGAGAGAGGGAGGCAAGTTCAGTTCAATGTACCCAAATTAAAATAGGCTACTTGTAATCTTAGTGTGTATTTGGGCACTAGTTTGTTCTAAACCGATAAAGGTAGAAAGCTTTTTCGATTCTAGATTGTATAGGTATATTTACCTGTATCCTTTTGAATAACTTACTCTCATCGTGGTTGCTGGACTGTCAACAATTGGAGCTGGATGGAAACGCCACATATCTATCTACAGCAACCTTGTGTTTGAAATCAGTCAAATACATAGATTGAGGGAATGTTCTGAAATGCATTAAATGATTTGTTTGTTTGTCTATAGCCAATGGGAGTTTAAGACATGCTGGAATAGAGGCCCATGCACGGGTAGACCGGTCTATAGATAAACGCGTTAAACTAAATCAGTCGATATTGCCATTTAATACCCGTTAGTGGTTAAGATCGTGGTTTTATGCACAAGATATCACACACTGAATACATACTTCAATAATAAAGTAGGCCAATATGGCAGGTAGCACTTTACGCAATAAATAAATCGACAGATGATAATCTGGGCGACTTTAGACAAGGAACTCACAGAATAACTTTATGTACGAATTTAGGCTCAGGCTACATTGGATAAGATTGATCTGGCTTTTTCTAGCCTATTTCTAGCGGGCCGTCTAGTTCTTGCAGTGTAGCCGTACAATTACAGCAACCAAAGAGCCAATAAGAGAAGACCATCGAAAACGATGGTCTAACAACATTCAGATGTACACTACGAATCCCTCCGCCAGGTTCTAGCTTGACGACAAAGATCAAACATATTATTTGAAGTTACCTAAATTAAAATTATATTGCTCCTGGGTTTCAGATGTACATATAATTATTTTTGAATTATTTTGACAACAATATAAGTAAATTATTTTTGAAGAGCATGTCGTGAAAAATGCGGAGGGATACAGTATATCGTTGAACTCGCAATAGGCGGACGTCGGAGCAGTAAAGCAGACGGGCGCCGAGACAGTTTCCTGCCTGTGTTTGTTGGTAAGTTTGAACATAATGCTCTCTATATAAAACTTTAGCTAAATAAAGTGTGCATACTCTTTTGCATGTTCATGAATTAGGTAGAATCCCTTAAGAAAAACTAATAGCTGATGCAAAAGTAGGTTTTGCAAAGTACATTAGCAATAGTTTTTCCCAACCCTGGGATGCAAGGGATGCGCAAGCGGTTTCTTTCTTTACGGAGGGATAGCTAACCATTAAGATAGCATAGCAGCCACTGTTTTGGACGATATTGCATGATCGCTTTATTTATTTTACCAAGTATATATTTTTTAATGAAATTTTGTCAATAAAAATTATACTTTCAACAGTTATGACTTGTATAAAGTTGTTTGAATAAGTTATTTATCTGTTTGTTTGCTTCGTGCTCTGCTAGAAATGTGGTGTCGACGCTTTTATTTACGTCATAAATATGCGCCTTACGATCGATCGCAGAATTAGTGGACACAACAAATTGATAATATTGATAGTTGATTTTCTGGTAAATAGATCCTCTTAAGTATACGATTTTTTTTTTTTACCAAATGCTATTGGTCTTCTTGTATATTTTTGTAATCAAATGCATAGTGTCTTTTTGCGACAGTGATACAGACAGTGACTAGTTGGCTGTAGAGATCGCCACTCACGATTTCTATAAATTGTTTTAAGATTTTGTTACATTTAAGTTAGCACTGCGTATCTTATGCTTATGTTAAAATGATAACAAATATTAAATTAAAAATTATAAACTTTACGTTGCATGGCGCTATAATAAACAAAGTTACTAAGTGTTTTAACGACGGTGAAGCAAGAGAAAGGCTGTTTTTTTTTTTATTAAAGTATGTTTTACTTAATTGTTTGTACTATTCCTCCAGTCTGACTGTGAAGACTAATTATCTTTTTGACTGTTTTGTTCTGCAGTGTGCATGAAACTGTTGTGAGATTGGTGCAGACTGTTGTCTGTCCACCCCCTACCCCAAAGTCACCATGTCTCTGCCAGCTGGCACCATGGCTTTTGTGCCGGCGCCTAGCCCCACAGTGGTCGACCAGACCACACTCATGAAGAAATACCTGCAGTTTGTGGCGGCACTCACCGATAACAACACTCGTAAGTTAACGAGAAAACACACACACACAAACTCAAAGAAAACGTCTTATTCAGAAAGCTGAGCTTGAACGCTGTTAGACTACTACTTTGAGTTGACTTAGACTTAGGTTAGTGTGGCAAAGTGATGAGAGCGATATTCTTTAGTCCGGCTAAAGGTACACTGTGTGTGTGTGTGTGTGTGTGTGTGTGTGTGTGTGTGTGTGTGTGTGTCAAGAGTGAAAGAGAGAGTGTGTAGGTGTACCTTTAAATCAATCTGGACGCTGAAAGTAAAACTGATAAGATCTGAGAGTCACACTCCTAAGAAAAGTTTGAAGAAACACTGAAATATTCTGTGTTTTCGGATTTGAACTTCTTATCTTAACGAAGTCCCCGTCTCTCTCTCTTGCTCTATCTCTCTCTCACTGTGTCTCTCTCTCGCGCCCACTCTGTCTCTCTCTGTCTATTTTTGTCTCTCTCTGTCGCCTGACCTCCAGCCGATGAGACAAAGCTGAAGATGATGCAGGAGGTCAGCGAGAACTTTGAGGTGAGCTTGATTTATGTCCCTGTGTCACATCAACGACAAGGTGATCACTTACATCTCTCAGGTCTGATTATGATGGACCCAAAGGGGGGCGCATGGTTTGATAGATGGATCCTCCCTGTTTGACGTGGGCCCATATTTTTTTCTATTTTTTGGGAGGATTTATTATTCAGGGGTCTTATGAACTTCCCAGTGTCTAACCTTGTCCTGCTAAGTTTGTATACCCGTGTAGCTCATAGATCTCATATATTATATATTTTGTTTTAATCAAGCCAATTTTTTCACCAACACGTATTCGGATTATGCCATGTGAGGATAAACTAAACGTTTTAAAATGTACCCCATGTGTTTTGTTTTTGTAAATGTGTTTTACTCTTTACCTCAAATCTCTTCTGTTAAAGAGGGAATATTTTCCCAGTCAACCGCACCTGAAAAAAGAGTCAGTAATGCAGCTGGTTCTGTCCCTTTTTTTTATAAATCTTGGTTGTTGTTGTTTTTTCTAGAATGTGACATCGTCCCCTCAGTATTCCACTTTCCTGGAGCACATCATCCCTCGCTTCCTTACCTTCCTCCAAGACGGGGAGGTGCAGTTCTTGCAGGAGAAACCCACACAGGTAAAGGACGCTGCCATGGCGACGATCTCGATGACGGTGAACGTCGATTGTGTTAGAGACGGGTTGCGTTTCAATAATCTAAATTCCTTACCTCGTTGATTATCTATGACCTACTGTGTGGAAAAGTGAAAAGGATGAGATTAAGGCTACATTTTAAAAAATAATTTTAAAAACGACTAAATCTCTTCCTTTTGTATTACTTGTGCACTATGGAGTTGTCTTGGAACTTCAAGCATTTTTTTAAAAGTATATATTTTAGATTATCTGAAAGCTGACCTAGAGGATAAAGTTCCAATCTCGATTTTATTTAAGAAGCATTTTCTCAGCAGTCTGGCAATGTGATGAGAGCGATACTCTTTAGTCCAGCTGAAGGTACACAATGTGTCTGAGAGAGAGAGTGTGTGTCTGTGTGAAAGAGGGAGTGTGTGTGTGTGTATGTGTACTTTTAAAACAATCTGGACGCTGAAAGTAAAACTGATAAGATCTGAGCGCCATCTGCTGAGATTATGTAAATATGATTCAACAATTAAACCTTACGTGTAATATCAAAATTATATTATTATTATTATTATTATTGTGGGTTTGGTTTGCAGCAACTGAGGAAGCTGGTGCTGGAGATCATTCACCGCATCCCCACCAATGAGCATCTACGACCTCACACCAAGAACATCTTGACTGTCATGTTCCGTTTCCTGGAGGTACGTACACACACCTCGAAAATATGAATAATGAATGGTTCAATTATATAATCACACACTATAATGTTTTGGGACAATTTGAAGCATTTAGATGTTTGTCTTTTTATGAAGTTAAATTGTTGTTTTCGGATGTGAATGCATTTTTAAACTGTTAGGCGTCATAATTTGTTAAAAGAACCAAGCTATTTAGAACCTAAACTTGTGCTTTGTTGTATAATTAAACTACGTGTGTGTGTGTACAGATTGAGAGTGAAGAGAATGTTCTGATATGTCTACGAATCATCATCGAGCTGCACAAACAGTTTCGCCCTCAGATTTCTCAGGAGGTGAGGCTCTTATTGTTGACCCCATATGCTTTACATCATTACTTAAAATACACACATTTAGTTTTTGCTGTATCCATTGGTTTAGTGGGATGAAAATGAATACATTTAAACGAACTCCCTAAAAGGACCAATTTAAAAACCAAATTAGGAATCAAGTCAACTGAAAATACATTTTAACTTTCATTTGATTCTGCCCTGGTCCTCATTTCGTTCTCACAACTGCTATCAAAGGGCCTAATGAATCCAGTTTCATGTTTTACTCTCGGTTCCTCTTCAGATTCACCATTTCCTAGACTTTGTGAAACAGATCTACAAAGAGCTACCCAAAGTTGTGGTAAGTCTGAAAAAAACGATCGAAAACAAAAGATCCTTTAGGTGGCTAGCACAAAGTATTTTGTTTTACGTAGTACCAGTGCTGTAGTACTCTAGTGCAGGACACGATTTTCATGACGTGTGACTTGACTTGGACTCTCATCGTGACGACCTAGACTTGGACTCTCATTGTGATGACTCAGACTTGGACTCGAGGTGATGTTGTTGTGTTACATCAGAGTTTTTTGTTCGATTTTTGTTCAAAATTGTAATGTTGGAATGTGACGCTCCATCAGTAGCATATATTAATACAATATCTTGATGAATTTGTGTGCTTATATTTATTGTGAGAGCCAGTACAGAATAATATGACGTGACTCGGATTTAGACCTATATGGACTTGTACTCATCTCGGACTGGACCTATGATGACCTGGACTTGAGCTTGAGCACTGGGGACTTGGAACTTGAGAGTTAGCGACTGGACTATAGCACTGCTTAGTACCCTCAAAACTCCTCCCCCTCCCCCCCAGGCCCGCTACTTTGAGAACCCCCAGGTGATAGCGGAGAACACGGTCCCGTCTCCAGAGATGGTCGGCATGATCACCTCCGTCCTGGTCAAGATGGCGCCGGAGAGAGAGGACAGCGAAACACGCACGGTGAGTTCACTGCAAGGCCTCATTAGAGTACATTTAACTTTGTCATTGCACAGAGCACAGGTACGGATGCAACAAAATGCAGTTTAGCATCTAACAAGATGGTCCAAGTACATGGTAAAGTTCAGAGTATATACTATGTACGTATAGGTAGGATTATTTCATGAATAGTAAGGGGTTGGTAGTATGATTATTTAGAGTGCATTACTGTTTTGATGCCAGTAGGTGGCAGTGTAACTACATAATGCCCCAAGGCAGGCAATGACAAGGCATTTCAGGACACTAGTACATAGCCAAGCATTGCATTCATCTCAATGCAAATCTGATCAGCCTAGGGATAATATCTTAACCCGCCACACACGTGGGCGTATCTAAAGTCATTAGACTTTGCTTTGTGGTTGAAAAAGATTCCTGTGTTAGCTAACATTGTGCAATCCCAAATGATCATCTTAATTATTTTAAATGAATATATTTTCTGTTCTCGTCATATTTACGAGACGTGCGTCTCTTTCTTTTTTTCATTTGTGTTTTTTCTCTAGCACACCATCATACCAAGAGGGTCGTTATCTCTCAAAGTCCTGGCAGAGCTCCCCATCATCGTGGTGCTCATGTACCAGGTTTGTCTCTCCTCCTCTGAGTATCTGTTCACTATGTCAGTATGTAAATGAACCAACAAACATTAAAGCATGTACCAGGTTTGTCTCTCCTCCTCTGAGTATCTGTTCACTATGTCAGTATGTAAATGAACCAACAAACATTAAAGCATGTATCCGGTTTGTTTCTCCTCCTCTGAGTATCTGTTCACTATGTCAGTATGTATGGCCTGCTTTCCTTGCTGGTTTAACAAACAAAAAAACAATTTAAAGCATGTGTTAATTTATCTAACTGTTGACTGAAGTTGTGTCTCATTATGTAGTAATTTAGTAAGTAAGTAAGTAATTTAGGGCTACTTCTTCTTGGTTAACGATGAGTTAGCTGTTAACTGAAGGTTGTGTCTCGTTCTGTAGTTGTAGTTTAAAGGCTACTTCTCCTTGGTTAAAGATGAGAGTTAGCTGTTGACTGAAGGTTGTGTTTCTCGTTCTGTAGTTGTACAAGCTGAACATCCACAACGTGGTGTCTGAGTTTGTCCCTCTCAT
>JAPMUY010005592.1:192500-197500 GCA_026901105.3 Galaxias olidus
TTGTCTTTACCTGGGCAGGTGTTAGTTCTGAATGTGCTGTTGTCTTTACCTGGGCAGGTGTTTGTTCTTAAGTTCCACACCATCGCCCGCTACCAGCTCATCACCATCTTCAAAAAGTGCAAGCCGCAGTCGGAGATGGGCGTGGTGGAACCCGTGGCGTTACCGGGCGTCCCTCCCGTCACGCCCACCCCTTCCACCACGCCGGCCCTGCCCCCCGCCGCCCCGCCCACCCCGGTCCCCCCTCCGCCCGCCCCTCCCACGGCGCCCGGCGCCTCCTTTGACCGGCCGGGGGACAAGGAGGACAAGCAGACGTTCCAGGTGTCGGACTGTCGGTCTCTGGTGAAGACGCTGGTGTGTGGTGTGAAGACCATCACCTGGGGCATCACGTCCTGTAAAGCTCCCGGAGGTTAAACTCCTTTATTATTATTCATTATACAGTTAATAAAGGCAGCGTAGATGTACAACGACATTGGTTTGATTTTTATCTCTAGGAAGGAGAGTGAACATTTAGAAAGTTTCTAAGGGAGACTTCCTCTCTTCTCTTCTCTTATTTTTTCTTCTTTTTTTTTTACTTTTAAGTGGTTAATTGACAAAGTTTATTATTATTTTTTATATTATTTTGCAACCCACTCTCCGATCCCTCGTTGTTTACATCTTCTAGCTATAGAGCTGATCTATAATTTAAGTTTGTCTTTATTACACCAAGTCAGATGAGAATTCATTCTCCTTAACATTGACCACCTGGCCAAGTGGCAGGCAACAGAACGACATGATTAAACATCTGCTATCCTCTATGCCCAGAGTTTAACCTCATCCTGTCTGCGTGTGTGTGTGCTTGTGCGTGTGTGTATGGTTGTGCTGCAGAGGCCCAGTTCATCCCCAACAAGCAGCTGCAGCCTAAAGAAACTCAGATCTACATTAAGCTGGTGAAGTACGCGATGCAGGCTTTGGACATCTACCAGGTACGGCTGGCACAACACACACACGCACATACTCACCAGTCAGTAAGATTCTCTCTGGCACGACGTGCGGACACACACACACACACACACACACACACACACACACACTCACCAGTCAGTAAGATTCTCTCTGGCACGACGTGCGGACACACACACACACACACACACACACACACACACACACACACTCACCAGTCAGTAAGATTCTCTCTGGCACAACGTGCGGACACACACACACACACACACACACACACACTCACCAGTCAGTAAAATTCTCTCTGGCACAACGTGCGGACACGCACGCACGCACGTACTTACCAGTCAGTAAGATTTTCTGTGGCACAACGTGCGGACACACACCAGTCAGTCAGTCAGTTAGTCAGTCAGTCAGTCAGTCAGAAAGACAGACTCTCTTGGCTTTATGTTAAGAAAACAACACCATCTATGTTACTTTTAAGGGGTCTTCATAGGTCAGGGGAAGAAGGGTCCCCTGACCTTTGAAGAGCTTGTGTTAAGCCTATTCCTACTTCTTCTTTAATACCGTTAGAAACGGAGGAGTTATCTTTTAGATTTTTGTGTGTCTTGTTTGCTTCAGCATCTAACCTTAGAAGGTTGTGTGACAACAAACACATTACCAAGTAATCACTCTTCTGAGAGGTCAGTCAGCCCGTCGCTGACGCAGTTCAAAGGTCAGAAGGCTTTCTAATACGAGTAGAGACGTTCCCTTTTAATAAAAGACTCGCTGATTATCTGGTTGGCACGGCAATGCTGGGAGTTTCCTTTAATGAAGATCGACTCTCTTTAGAGGTGTCCGTCAACGGAACAATTAGCTCTCAGACTAATGGGTCACACGGGGGCTGAGCCTCTAGTGCAGAAACTAATGAAGGGGGAGGTGGGGGGGGGGGGGTTGAGGTTTGAAGGCAATCTGTTTTTCTGTCAGTTTAATTCAAGACTTTGAATTAAACGCTGTTGAAGTTTTTTAGTTCCCAGGATAAATAGGATGCTAATCATTGTTTCATGAGAAGATGAGCGGTCAAAAGTCTCCATTGGGTTTTGTCTGGCTTAGCTCACTCTCCCCCGTGTTTTGCAGGGCGCAGGTTGGCTGACAGTCAAATAGCATCGGATTTATGGATTATATTGTAAATAAACACATTATAAAATTTGTCCATGGATAGTTACTGGTTGATAGTTACATATAACTAAAGGAGTGTGTTTATATAGGTGTACAAAATACAAATTCTATACACAATATAAATTTTTTGTTTATTAGATATTAGTATCGTGTTAGTTTGGTTTATAGAAATATATCAATCAGTATATATAACAGTGCCCCATATCACCTATTGGCTAGGCAGGATAAAGATGTGAATTTAATTGTTTGTTTTAGTTTGATAAAGCTGTTAACCTGCACCATGTAACAGCGCCCCATATCCCCTCTTGGTAACTAAGCTGTTACCCTGCACCATGTAACAGCGCCCCATAGCCCCTCTTGGTAACTAAGCTGTTACCCTGCACCATGTAACAGCGCCCCATAGCCCCTCTTGGTAACTAAGCTGTTACCCTGCACCATGTAACAGCGCCCCATATCCCCTCTTGTCTAGGTACAGGTTGATAAACGATGTGAATTTAATTGTTTGTTTTAGTTTGATAAAGCTGTTACCCTGCACCATGTAACAGCGCCCCATAGCCCCTCTTGGTAACTAAGCTGTTACCCTGCACCATGTAACAGCGCCCCATAGCCCCTCTTGGTAACTAAGCTGTTACCCTGCTCCATATCCCCTCTTGGCCAGGTACAGGTTGCCAAACTAAATCGTTACCCTGCACCATGTAACAGCGCTCCATATCCCCTCTTGGCTAAGTACAGGTTGCCAAACTAAATCGTTACCCTGCACCATGTAACAGCGCTCCATATCCCCTCTTGGTAACTAAGCTGTTACCCTGCACCATGTAACAGCGCTCCATATCCCCTCTTGGTAACTAAGCTGTTACCCTGCACCATGTAACAGCGCTCCATATCCCCTCTTGGTAACTAAGCTGTTACCCTGCACCATGTAACAGCGCTCCATATCCCCTCTTGGTAACTAAGCTGTTACCCTGCACCATGTAACAGCGCTCCATATCCCCTCTTGGTAACTAAGCTGTTACCCTGCTCCATTTTCCCTCTTGGTAACTAAGCTGTTACTTGGCCAGGTACAGGTTGCCTAACTAAGCTGTTACCCTGCTCCATATCCCCTCTTGGTAACTAAGCTGTTACTTGGCTAGGTACAGGTTGATAAACTAAATCGTTACCCTCTTGGTAACTAAGCTGTTACTTGGCCAGGTACAGGTTGCTAACAACCAGCAGACTTACGTCCGAGTGGCCAACTGCCAGACGGTGAGGATGAAGGAGGAGAAGGAGGTGCTGGAGCATTTCGCCGGAGTCTTCACCATGATGAACCCGCTGACCTTTAAGGAGATCTTCCAGACCACCGTCCCGTACATGGTGGAGAGGATCTCCAAGAACTACGCTCTGCAGGTAAAGAACGGGACAAGAGAAGCTAATATACCAAAATAAATAGATCAGCTCTGCAGATACAGGACCGGTCAGGAGAAACAAATAAAACAAAATAAATAAAAATAAATAAATCAGCTCTGCAGATACAGGACCGGTCAGGAGAAACAAATAAAACAAAATAAATAAAAATAAATAAATCAGCTCTGCAGATACAGGACCGGTCAGGAGAAGCTAATATACCAAAATAAATAGATCAGCTCTGCAAATACAGGACCGGTCAGGAGAAACAAATGTAACAAAATGAATAGATCAGCTCTGCAGGTACAGGACCGAACGGGAGAAATAGAGAAGTTTAGAAGTTTTGTCCAAATTAAGAAATTGGAATATTTAAATTATACTTTTTTTTTTTTGCGCACTCTGACTGTTTGACAGCTAAACGCAGCAATTCATTTAAATTTGAATATGTATCTGATTAGTAATATTATGATATAAACAATTATGGTAGACTGTGGCCAACTAAAGATGTTACTGTTATGGTATTATATCAAAATTATGATTGTTGTTATATTTATTATTATCTAATGATAATACTTGTTTTCTGGTAGATTGTGGCCAACTCGTTCCTGGCCAACCTGTCGACATCGGCGCTGTTTGCCACCATCTTGGTGGAGTATCTCTTGGAGAGGCTCCCTGAAATGGGCTCTAACGTAGAGCTGTCAAACCTCTACCTCAAACTCTTCAAACTCGTCTTCGGCTCCGTCTCGCTCTTCGCTGCCGAGAACGAACAGATGCTCAAGGTGAGACAATTCATTATTTAGATTTTTATGCTGACGAGAAATGGACTGGAATTACATTTGTAGTTTATTTATTTTTTTAGTATTGTAGTTCTTGCTGTATTTCCTTGTATTAATAGTGTATGCACAGAGGAAGATATCGGAGGCATTCTGACACTGATAGCTTGGCATTTGCATGTTGCATTCTCCATTTGAAATATGCTCTTGTCAATTGACTGTAATTGACAAGAGTATAATTGACTGTACTTTTTAATTGACTGCAATTGACAAGCATATAATTGACTGTACTTTTTAATTGACTGTAATTGTCAATGTTTCCTCGTTGTTAGCGTAAAGATGACTCACTAACTATACGTGCTACCTTATTCGCTTCCTCCAGCCCCACCTCCACAAAATCGTCAACAGCTCCATGGAGCTCGCCCAATCAGCTAAGGAGCCCTACAATTACTTCCTGCTTCTCAGGGCTCTCTTCCGTTCCATTGGTGGAGGCAGCCATGACTTGCTCTACCAGGAGTTTCTGCCCCTCCTACCCAACCTGCTGCAAGGTAGGTTGCACCGCACTCCGCACTGAAAGGCACCCAAGCACAAGGTCAAGTCATAACGCCCCAAGCTGTAAAACATCAATAATGTATTGACTGATTTCTGTTTATCACTTTACTGTTTTATTTTTGACTCTTTCTACGTCTGGTCTTATCCTCCCTCTCCCTTCATCCCTCCTTTCCTCTATCTTCTTTCACTGTCTTCCTCCCT
>JAPMUY010005592.1:207500-240000 GCA_026901105.3 Galaxias olidus
GGGAGACACACACACTGTCTCACACACTGTCTCTCCTCCTCTTCCTCCCTCCTCTTCCTCCTCCAGGTGCTGCAGGACATGGTCCCCCCTAAGAAGCACCTCCTGCGCCACCAGCCGGCCAACGCTCAGATCGGCCTGATGGAGGGCAACACCTTCTGCACCACCCTGCAGCCCCGCCTCTTCACCATGGACCTCAACGTCATGGAGCACAAGGTCTTCTTCACCGAGGTGAGGGGTCAGAGGTCACGGGGTCGAGGGTCAGAGGGGGGAGAACATGTTCAGAACATGGGGTAATAAAAGGTCAGGGTCTACACATACAAACACAACCAGTGCTGACCTCCGTGTGACAGAGAACAGGTTCCTACACAGCCTTGAGGGTTTAGAGGTCAGGACGAATGCCATAGCAACCATGTGTGCATTATGGTGTAGGTGGAGAGAAAGCAACTGAGAATTTTGTCTGTTGGTAAAAAATGATCCTTGTTATCATTCGTCTAATAACAGTTTTAGACACTTTGTTGTATTGACTAAGATGTTTCTCTCTCGCTCTCTCTCTGCAGCTGTTGAACCTGTGTGAGGCTGAGGATGCTGCTCTGATGAAGCTGCCCTGCTACAAGAGCCTGTCCTCCCTGGTGCCCCTCCGCATCGCCGCCCTCAGTGAGTACATGGGACTTGTAGTCCATCAGACAGAGGCCATGGAACTACAACAACACATATCCAATCTGCTCTTTATTCTTTCATAGAACTTGGATGGATTAGCATTTTCTTTCAGAACTAAAATTGTGTGTGTGTGTGTGTGTGTGTGTGTGTGTGTGTAGATGCCTTGGCAGCATGTAACTACCTGCCCCAGTCCAGAGAAAAGATCATCGCAGCGCTGTTCAAAGCCCTCAACTCCACCAACAGTGAACTACAGGAAGCAGGAGAGGCCTGCATGAGGAAGGTCAGTGTCTCTCTCACACACACACTCAAACTCAAACAGTAACACACACATTCCACTAACAATGGGGCAGGGGAGGTCTGCGTGAGGAAGGTCAGAGACACACACACACACACACACACAGTCACACACACACACACACTTTAACACACACCTATACATACACTCCACTAAAGGCGAGCTCTAGGAGGCATGAGGAAAGTCCCTCACACACACACACACACACACACACACACACTGCTCTTTTTATCCTTCCCTTTTTATTTTATCTATCCATCTCGTGCTACTCTCTCTTTATTTCATCAATCCATCTCGTGCTACTCTCCCTCTTTATTTCATCTATCCATCTCGTGCTTCTCTCCCTCTTTATTTCATCTATCCATCTCGTGCTTCTCTCTCTCTTTATTTCATCTATCCATCTCGTGCTACTCTCCCTCTTTATTTCATCTCTTTTCATGCTCATCTTTTCTCCAACTTCATCTTTCAACGTCGATCTCTTCATCTTTTCCTCTCCTCTAATTTGTCCTTTTATTACCTTTTCTTTCTCCACCTCTCCCCCCTGATGCCTCCTTGCTTTCCCCTCCTCCTCCTCCTCCTCCTCTCTTTCCCCCACTTATCCTTTCATCTCCGCCCCACTAACACTAACGAGCGTTGCCAGGGGGACAGCGTTACAAGATGAAGGGGTTGGCATTCCGCTCCGAGAGGAAAACCGACCAGGCTCCCATGCCTCATTCCTGCTCTGTTTCCCTGTGTGAGTGAGTGAGTGAGTGAGTGAGTGAGTGAGTGAGTGAGTGAGTGAGTGAGTGAGTGAGTGAGTGAGTGAGTGAGTGAGTGAGTGAGTGAGTGAGTGAGTGAGTGAGTGAGTGAGTGAGTGAGTGAGTGAGTCTTGCTTATGGTGTGTTAGTACCTGTGTCTGCACGTATTTTTTTTTGCCCACTTCTTGTTAGACTTTAACACACCTAGGAACACACTGTGTTCACTATCACACTGATTCCCTATTACACTGTGTTCACTATCACACTGATTCCCTATTACACTGAATCACTACCAAACCGATTCACTATTACACTGAATCACTACCAAACCGATTCCCTATTACACTGAATCACTACCAAACCGATTCCCTATTACACTGAATCACTACCAAACCGATTCCCTATTACACTGAATCACTACCAAACCGATTCACTATTACACTGAATCACTACCAAACCGATTCCCTATTACACTGAATCACTACCAAACCGATTCCCTATTACACTGAATCACTATTACACTGATTCCCTATTACACTGAATCACTACCAAATCGATTCCCTATTACACTGAATCACTACCAAACCGATTCACTATTACACTGAATCACTATTACACTGATTCCCTATTACACTGAATCACTACCAAACCGATTCACTATTACATTGAATCACTACCAAACCGATTCACTGATTCACCATCACACAGATTCCCTATCTTCCACTGCGCTGGCTCTGCTGGATTCGCTAGGCTTTGTTGTGAGAAGATCAAAGCTGTAGTTATTGGTTGTTGGCACCTTTTTGTATCTATAGATCTAATGTACCAATAGTTGTTCTTTACGTTTGTCTTTTTTTTTTTTTTTCTCTAGTTGCTGGAAGGGCCAACTATCGAGGTTAGGATTTGTATTGGGACTCTTGTATTGGGATTATTAGGTCGGCTATCCAGAACGTTGCTATTTTTTGGCGACGCCTTGTGCAGTGTGTACCCTCTGAAACGCAGCCAATGGATGATGGCTGGGATATTTAACCAGTTTCTTTGTTCTTTTCTTCTTCTGCAGTTCCTGGAAGGGGCCACTATCGAGGTGGACCAGATCCACACTCACATGCGCCCCCTGCTGATGATGCTAGGCGACTACCGCAGCCTGACTCTCAATGTGGTGAACCGGTTGACCTCGGTCACGCGCCTTTTCCCCAACTCCTTCAACGATAAGTTCTGTGACCAGATGATGGTAGGTGGGGGGGGGGGGGGGGGATTTAATAACAAACAAATATTTATAATATAAAAAAAGAACATTAAAACAGTACAAATAACTAAAATACATGAATACGTGAAGAAAGCCAGTGTGTGTCGATTTACATAAATAATTTTTCTCATTTGCACTCTCACTCTCTATCTCACCCCCCTCTCTCTCTCCATCTTGCTCGCTCTCACTCTCTCTCTCGCTGGCTCTCTCTCTCTCTCTCGCTGTCTCTCTCTCTCTCTACCCATTGCTCTTGCTTTCTCTCGCTCTCTGTCTCCCTCTCTCTGTCTCCCTCTCCCTCTCCCTCTCAGCAACACCTGAGGAAGTGGATGGAGGTTGTTGTGATAACCCATAAGGGTGGACAACGCAGCGATGGCAGTGTGAGTATCAAAACACAAACACATTTATTTAACATTTTTTCTTCCTTAACCATTAAAAATTCTGTCTTTTTATTCCACTACTTGTGTATCAGAGGTGGATCTATACATGGCTATGGATTCATATTCATCCTGTAGTCATGACAATGCGGCACATTTTGAGAGGAGGCAGCTTGTGGGTGTGGCAGAGTTTGGGGCAAGGTTTGGGGGGAGGCAGGGTTTGGGGGGGAGGCAGGGTTTGGGGGTAGCGGCAGGGCTCTGGGGGGAGGCAGGGTTTGGGGGTAGCGGCAGGGTTGGTGGGGGGAGGCAGGGTTTGGGGGGGAGGCAGGGTTTTGGGGGTAGCGATAGGGTTCTGGAGGGGCGGAGTTGGGGGGGTTAGCAGCAGTTCTTGGGTTTGGGGGGTTAGCGGCAGGGTTCCGGGGGGGGAGGCTTAGCGTTGGGTGAGGCAGGTTAGCAGGTGTCTCGGCCCTGCAGTCAATACTACAGTCTGCTCCTGTCTGTCTCCGCTGGCACCCAGCACTGCTCTATTGAACTGTAGCAGACTGGGAGGAAGGAGAGCTGGTCGTCTCCTCTCTCTCACACACACACACACACACACACACACACACACCGTAACGGGCCCTCGGTGTGTGTCCGCGTGGCTCCCGGCAGGGGAGGTGTGTGGCCGTATTACAATCAATGATTAATTAGGCGCCAGGCGGGTCGCCGCGCTCCTGCTCGTTATCGCGGCGACAGATAACCTTGTAGAGAGGAAAGAAAAGGTGACAAAGAGAGAAAGAGGGGGATGATGAGGAAGAGGAGGAGGAGGAGGGAGGAGAGTGTGTCCTCTTCCTCCTCCTCGTCCCCCCCCCCCCCGCTGTAGAAATAGCCATTATGTCGTGCTGTCGAGGTAATGAGATGTAAATTGGAGCCGTCTGTTGGCACGTCATGCTGCCTGTTTCTCAACGAGCGGACAGCAAGGGCTGATGGGACAATGAGTCCCACAGTCGGGAGGTCAACCTGCAAGAGACTGCCTGAGAGAGAGAGAGAGGGGGGGAGAGAGAGGGGGGGGGGGAGAGAGAGAGAGAGAGAGGTACAACATGAGGGATAAGAGTGAGAAGAAAAGGAGGAGAAATTGCTGGAGGGAGAAAATAGAAAAGAGTGATAAAGAAGAAGAGGAGTTTAGAAATGGGTTCTGATGATTTCTCCTTTTCAAAATGTCTGACGAGGACGCTCAGGTAAAGGTTTATTGAAGTTGTAGCATGAATGTTAGAGAACGCTGATGTCTTCTTTTGTTGGTCTCCTGAGTGTCTGCAATGAGATTGAGAGAGGGATGAGGTGGGAGGATGGAGAGAAGGAATGAGAGAGGGATGAGGTGGGAGGATGGAGAGAAGGAATGAGAGAGGGATGAGGTGGGAGGATGGAGAGAAGGAATGAGAGAGGGATGAGGTGGGAGGAAGGAGAGAAGGATAAAGCAGGGTTTTAGGAGGGGATGGGAGAGGAAGGGGAGAGGGTGTTTAGACATAGTCACAGACTCCATTATTAAACAGTAGCAATGAGCTACAAGGTGTGGTGACTGTACACAGCATGAGGCGTGTGCCGTAGTGGGCTTTGAGTGACGGGGGACTACGGTCTCCCTGGTGACGGAAGCTGTGCGTGTGTGCGTGTGTGTGTGTGTGACTAATCCTCTCGTCTTCCCACACAACTCCAGACAGGAGAACAGATGTAGGAAATCTTATTTTATAGAATTTATCTCTCACACACGCAAAACACACACGCACACACACACATGCCTACAATCCCCCTACCTGGCTGACTCTCTCTGATCATTGCCTCCCCCCTGTCTCTCTCTCTCTCTCTCTCTCTCTCTCTCTCTCTCTCTCTCTCTCTCTCTCTCCCCCCTGCATTCACGCACACACACACACACACACACACACACACACACACACACACACCTCTCTGTCCCCCTTGCCCTGCTGATTCTCTCTGATCCTTGTCTCCTCCCGTTGTTCCTGGTGCAGCCCCCGTCGGAAGGTGTCGAGGTGAGATTGAGGCTCCGCTGCAGCGCCCTCTGCTGGTGACCCTCTGTCACACCGTGGTTGTAGTTTATTTGTGTGTGAGTGTTTCACACTGTACTTGACCCGTGTTGTAGTAGTTCAACCCATGTTGTCCTGGCGATGGTCGTTATGGTGACCGTGTACCCCTGTGTGATTGTGTGTTGGTGTTTTTATTCCTGAGGAAGTTGTTCGTCTTAACCTGCTGTTTTTTCACATTTGAAAAAGCCTGTAAACTTTTAATATTCCCCCTTTTTTAAATATTTTTTTGTCATATTCTGAGAAAACGGCCTTTATAGATGATGTGGTTGATTAACTTTTGATGTTAGTATGACCCCCCACCCCGCCCCTCCCACTCTTGTCTAAGTGTCTGTCTCTCCACAGTGATTGCACCCCAGACCTGTCTGTCAAACTGTGTCATAGACTAGAACCAATGGAACCTGATTGATTTGAGCAATTCATATTTATCTCTCTGTCTTCCTCCATCTTTAACTGACTCTATTTGTCTCTTTTTCCCCCTTTTCCCCTCTCTCTCTGTCTCTCTCTCTCTCTTTTTCTCTCTCTCTCTCTCTGTCTCTCCCATCAGGAGATGAAGATCTGCTCTGCCATCATCAACCTGTTCCACCTGATCCCCGCTGCACCCCAGACTCTGGTCAAACCTCTGCTGGAGGTGGTGATGAAGACTGAGAGAGCCATGCTCATAGAGGTACACACACACACACACACACACACACACACACACAGCAGACTCTGGTCAAACCTCTGCTGGAGGTGGTGATGAAGACTGAGCAACCCATGCTCATAGAGGTACACACACACACACACACACACACACACACACACAGCAGACTCTGGTCAAACCTCTGCTGGAGGTGGTGATGAAGACTGAGCAACCCATGCTCATAGAGGTACACACACACACACACACACACACACACACAGCAGACTCTGGAGGTGGTGATGAAGACTGTTTGAGTCATGCTCGTAGAGGTAGAAAAGAAACACACTCATTCACTCGAACAACACTAAAACGGTTCTACAACGCTATGAAAGGTCTGTTATGTTTGGTTCAAGCCTTAGTCAGGATGAGACGGTCATAGATTTTGAATCTTCTTTCCTACGTCCATCGATCCTTACTTTTATTTTCACCCTCCTCTTCCTCTTCCTCTCCCAGGCCGGCAGTCCTTTCCGGGAGCCGCTCATTAAGTTCCTGACCCGCCACCCCTCCCAGACGGTGGAGCTCTTCATGATGGAGGCCACGCTCAACGACCCACAATGGAGCCGCATGTTCATGGTGAGACCCCGCACGTAGAAACGCAGCAAACTAGAACCGACATTAACGACACCGACCGCGACGGTCTGGGTTTAAAGATAGTCCTAAAATGGCCGACATCACAGGGAACTTTATGTCGGCTTCTGCATAGTTTGTGTCCTGAGTATTTTTGTTTTTTGCTTTCCATAGTTTTTCTGTAACAGTATTCTGGTATGATAGTATTATTATAATATTTGTAGTTCCATATAAACGAATAAACTCTTCTCCGGTTTGTCGTTTTCCAGAGTTTCCTGAAGCATAAGGATGCCAAACCTCTCAGGGACGTTCTGGCCTCAAACCCCAGCCGCTTCGTCCCCCTGCTGGTCCCCGCCGGTACTGCAGCCACCGTGAGACCTGGCTCCCCCTCCACCAGCACTGCCAGACTGGACCTGCAGTTCCAGGCCATCAAGGTTTGGACACACACACACACACACACACACACAATGACATACTTGCACACACAGGCTAGACGTGCAGTTTCATGCCATCAACGTTTGGACAGAAGCACACACACACACCAGCAAACGTAGGCCAACACATTGGCACATACATGAATATAAACACACACCTTCACATATACTTATCCACAGAAACACACAGACAGACAGACATTAATTACATTAATTATTATTTGGAAGGAAGGCAGTTGGGCAATTTAGCTTTCATATATTTACATTTAATTTCCGCTGTAGTTAATTAACTGGTGTGACCGAAAATATTAAGTAATGTTCTGGTCTTTGAGGTTCAGATATCTTTCTCCTTTTCCTCGCCCCAGTAATAGTCTTCTTCTCCTGCTCAATGACAAACTTTCAGAACAATAACAATTCATGAAGACACACACTGTTCTCAACCTCCTTCTCCTTATAATCTCTTTTGTGTTAACACCCCTACTCTCTCTCTCGCTCTCTGTCTCTCTCTCTCTCTCTCTCCCCCTCTCCCTCTCCCTCCCTTCCTCTCCTCTCCTTTCCCTCTCCTTTCCCTCTCCTCTTTCTCTCTCTCTCTCTCTCCCCCCCAGATCATCAGTATCATAGTAAAGAATGATGAGGGCTGGCTGGCGGGCCAACACTCTCTGGTCAGTCAGCTGAGGAGAGTGTGGGTGAGCGAGGCCTTCCAGGAGAGACACCGTAAAGACAACATGGCCGCTACCAACTGGAAGGAGCCCAAGCTGCTGGCCTTCTGCCTGCTGAGCTACTGCAAGTACGTCTGGGTGTCTACGCACGCACACACACACACACACACACACACACACACACATTCAACCTTCTGCCTCAGCTACAGCAAGTGAGTCTGGGTCTCTGTCTCACACACATAGACACACACGCACACACACACACACACACACACACACACACACACACACACACACTTGCAAACAGACTAACAGAATCTAGCTACTGCAAGTGCATCTGGGCTCAAAACACACACACACACACACACACACACACACACACCCAGACACACAGACACAAATACAGAAACAAGTTTATGTAACCTTCTAAATACCAGATTTAATTTCACGTCGTAGCTTTGACAACGTCTGCTTTTTTTCTGGTTTCAATTTCCGGTTCGATTGAAATGACTGAAATTAAAACTGAACTAAGTTTGGTCTTTGGTTTTGACACCCTAAAGTTAAGCTGTACATACACGCACACACACACACACACACACACACACACACGTTCAACCTTCTGCCTGCTGAGCTACTGCAAGTACGTCTGGGTCTCTGACACACACACACACACACACACACACACACACACACACACACACACACACAAGCTTCTTCCTCCTGAGCCTACTTCAAGTACGTCTGGGATCAAAACTGACAGACACACACACACTCGCAAACAGACAAACAGAATCTAGCTACTGCAAGTGTGTCTGGGCTCAAAACACACACACACAAATACAGGAAAACGTAAATGCAACCTTCCTTCTAATTGGCAAACACCAGATTAAATTTCACAGCGTAGCTTTGCAAAGATCTGTTATTTCTGGTTTCAATTTTCGGTTCAAATTAAATGACTGAAATTAAAAGTGAACTAAGTTTGGTCTTTGGTTTTGAGACTCTCTAAAGTTAAGCTGTTTTTATCTGATCCTCTCTCAGACGTAACTACGCTGAGATCGAGCTGCTGTTCCAGCTACTGAGAGCCTTCACGGGCCGCTTCCTCTGCAACATGACCTTCCTCAAAGAATATCTGGAGGAGGAGATCCCCCGCAACTACACCATCGCCCACAAGAGGGCGCTGTTCTTCCGCTTCGTGGAGTTCAACGACCCCCACTTCAATGACGAGCTCAAGGCCAAGGTCAGCTTTGGGCACTTCGAGATGGAAGCAGTGTTTTTATTTGGGGGGGGGGGCGGGGGGGGGTTGTTGGAGAAAGGTTGAGGAGGAGGAGGAGGAGGAGGAGGCGGAGGAGGCGGAGGAGACCCTGGAGTTGGACTACGTTGGAAGGGTTTGAGAATCAAGCTCCTCACCGTTTAGAACATGAAACATGTGAGATCATGGTGGACCCATCTCGCTAACAGCTCTTTGATTTGGTTTTAAGAATAAGGAGAATGTCATGGGCACACACACTTTTTTTTTTTTTTTTTACCTAGCTTTTGAAAGTAACCAGAAGGCTTTAGGCATTGTTTTTTTTTTAATTCAGTGTTTTAATTTTAGAAGCGTTTTTGCAGTGGGAAGCTGTCCCTTTGGAGCCGATGATGCGTTTAGGTTTGTAGTGGATCAGCCCTGTTAGATTCCCCTGCTGAATGGATCAGCTCTGTTAGTGAATTTGCCTCGTACACTCATGTCCTCTTTAATTGTTCTCCTCCGGCAAGGAGCAGATGCTAGCTCTGGGACGGTCGCTGGTTTGAGATAGAGAGAGAAATCACGGAAGGTGTGCGTGTGCGTGTGCGTGTGCGTGTGCGTGTGTGTGTGCATGTGCGTGTGTGTGTGTGTGTGTGTGTGTGTGTGCATGTGCGCGCACATTTAACCTCCACTGACATTTAGATAATTGACTTGAAATATGTTCCTGAAACAGACAGAGTGTATGTGTGTTTGTGCATCTACCAACTAGGCAGATGGTGTGTGTGTGTATATGTGAGAATATTTCAGAGACAGTTGGAACAGCAGTGATGACCCTAGTCTTCCTCCTGTCTGAGCATTTAATACAATCCTCGAAGGAGACTATCACTTTCTGTTAATGATGTAGTCTTCTCCTCAAAGACTTCTTTAAAAACTCAAAAAGAAGAGTAGTTCTTTTTGGGTCTCACTTGATGGAAGTGTCTTTAGTTAGAGAAAGATTGTGATATCGTCTTGAGAACGCCCAAGTGGCACAAAAAACAAAACGGCAGAGTGGTTTGAACGTGGCTGGTGTTGACCCTTGACCCAGGACAAGCCTCCCTGCTGGGACTACTGGAGTCAAGCAGCTGTTTAAATGAGAGGGAGGAGTCAATTCCAAACCAATCAGAGGTGTTACTGCTCTAGACATTCAAATGACCTGAGACTGTGTGGGGCCTCTCAATGGACATATTAACACAGACAGCAGCACAACGGACAATCAGAATCACACCTCGCCCTTCACTACACCCCTTCCTCTCCTTCCTCCCTCCATCCATCCATCCACCCCCTTCTCTCCTCCCTCCCTCCATCCATCCCCTCTTTTTATCCCTCCTCTCCTTCCTCCCTCCATCCCTTCTTCACCCTCCCTCCCTACCTCTTCTCTCCCCCTCCTCTTATCGCTCCCCTCCTCTTCTCTCTCCCTCCATCTGTAGAGTGATGAATTGAAATGTAGGATTCAGGTTCGCTAACGGCGACTACTCAACCCTCAGGGCCCACAGCTGCTTCTTCTAGCACGCGCCATATTGCTGCCTCCACCCTCCTCTTCCTCACTCCTCCCTCTTTCTCTGCATCTTGCTGTTTTCCTTCCATCCCCTCTCACTCCTCTCTCTTTCACATCGCCCCCCTCCCTTCCTCTGCCACACTCTAAACACACCACACTACACACACACACACACACACACACACACACACTACACACACACACACACGCACACACACGTCGATGTCTTTCGTTTGTTTAGATGCTGAGGGGGTAATTAAGCCACACCTGAAGAAAATAGATCTAGGCTAGCCAGATGTTAAGTAGCCTGCAGGTAGTACCACACACACACACACACACACACTCCGCTGGGGGGATCCAATCATGGGATAGCGTTCTACTTAGATCAGGCAGTGTGCCAGTGATTGATTAGAGAGTAGTTTAATGGCTGGAGATGAAAACACGGAGCAGCATTACACACACACACACACACACACACACTCTTTCATTGGCGTGCGTGCGTGTGAGAGAGACGATGACGGCATGATATGTGGTTATGCGTCTGCTCGTTTGTGCATGTCTTGATGGCACAGTGTGGATGTGTTTATGCCTTAGTATGGGTGTCTTATAGAAGTATGATTGTGTGTGTTAATTGCCTGGTGTGTGTGTGTGTAAATGGTAGTTATAGACCATATGCTTCGCAGCCCCCCCCGTCCTCTTCCTCCTCCTCCTCCTCTCCTGTGAGCGATGTCCCGTCGTCAACATGATGGATGGGGCGGCTGTTGGTTAGCGCGTGGCACAGCTTTTTATACTGCTATTGTTAGCTTTTTCCCTGCCTCATCTCAACCTCTCCATCTCAGCGCTCCTCTCTCTCCCCGCCCAGGGAGCTCCGAGTGGGGGGAGTCGCTTCAGTTTCAACCCTGCTGCTGGAAGTGTTTTAAATGTACTGTTCAAAAAGAAAAAAAGACCCGTTCTTTAGATGCAGGGTTTATTAGGTTGACAAAAACTTTTGGTATGTATTTGTAATGGTTTAAGGCTGTTTTGACTTGAGTTTTTTAGAAGTCTCTCCTCAGCGTTTGTCTTTCATGTTTTGGGTGTTGCCATGTTTTATGTGTTCATTCTGATCTGTAGTGGACGACTTCCTGTTGGCCATTCTAACCTGTGTCAAACTACTTCCTGTTTGTCATTCAAACCTGTGTCAAACTACTTCCTGTTGGCCATTCTAACCTGTGTCAAACTACTTCCTGTTGGTCATTCTAATCTGTGTTAACAACTTCCTGTTGTCCCTTGTAACACTGTTCCTTCCTGTGTGTGTGTGTAGGTGCTGCAGCACATCTTGAACCCTGCCTTCCTCTACAGCTTTGAGAAGGGGGAGGGGGAGCAGCTGCTGGGGCCGCCCAATCCTGAGGGGGACAACCCCGAAAGCATCACCAGCGTCTTCATCACCAAGGTACACACACACACACACACACACACCTAATAAGTTCTTACTTCAAACGGCTGGCCTTTTATTTTCCTCCTTACTCTATCCTCCCCTGACTCTCTCTCACGCACACACTCACACACACTCTCACACACACACACACACACACACACACACACACACATCCCTGCCTCCCTCCTCATCCTTCCTCATCCCTCCCTCCTCCTCCCTCTCTCTCTCTCTCTCTCTCTCTCTCTCTCTCTCTCTCTCTCTCTCTCTCTCCATGACTATACCCCCCCCCTCTCTCTCCTCCTCCCCTGCTCTGTTCCTTTTCTCTTCTGTTCTCATCATTTGTTTGATCGGTCTTCATCACCCCATCTCGCACTCCTCCCTCTGTGTTTCTTTGCTTGTGTGTCAGCGGCCGCTGTCCGTCCACCCTCCCTCCTCCTCCTCCCTCGTTCCTCCGCCTCCCTCTCCTCCTCTCTTCTTATCTGTCGCTCCATTCATCAGGCTGGGCTATAATGACCCTCAGGGCTGCCTGTTGGAAATGTCACCGTGGGAAAGGTCATCCTGTTTGTTTGTGTTTAGACAGGCGTCTTCTCACACACACACACACACACACACACACACACACACACACACACACACACATAAATAACTGCAGTTCTAATGTCTGAATAACAGCAGGTCTAATGTCTACACACACACACACACACACACACACACACACACACACACACACACACACACACACACACACACACACACACACACACACACTCACACACACACACCTTGTGTGAATAACAGCAGGTCTAATGTCTACACACACACACACACACACACACACACACACACACACACACACACACACACACACACACACACACTCCTTGTGTGAATAACAGCAGGTCTAATGTCCACACACACACACACACACACACACACTCCTTGTGTGAATAACAGCAGGTCTAATGTCTAACGGTAATGGTAGTGCTCATCTCCTTTGGAACAAAGCAATTCCCTCTCCCTCCTCTGATGTCTTTGGACTGAAATAAGTTAACACTTTGATATCACAGTCAAACTCTGAATTATTCTGCCTGAGTGGACTCATAGTTGACAGTGAATGGGATATTGTGTGTGTGTGTGTGTGTGTGTGTGTGTGTGTGTGTGTGTGTGTGTGTGTGTGTGTGTGTGTGTGTGTGTGTGTGTGTGTGTGTGTGTGTGTGTGTGTGTGTGTGTGTGTGTGTGTGTGTGTGTGTGTGTGTGTGTGTGTGGGTGTGTGAGATATTGTAGGTGTGGTGGTTTGGGGGGAGAGTTGTATGAAGTCTGTATGTATGAAGCCTTCACTCTGCAGTGGCCACTTTTCGTTCCGCCTCAGAACCTCTCCTCTCATCCCTTTCTTTTTTCTCTCTTTCTCTTTATTTCTCTTTCTTTATATCTGTCTGCTCTATCTTGTTCTTTCGCTTTATATATGTGTATATATATCTTTATATTTCTCTTTCTTTCTCTTCATATCTCGCTCTCTTTATATCTCTCTTTTTCTCATTATACATTTCTCTTTATATTTCCATCTCTCTCTCTCTCCCTCCTTGTCTTTACATCTCTCTCACCCCCTTCTTTCTCTCCTCTCTCTCTCTCTCTCTCTCCCTCCTTGTCTTTACATCTCTCTCACCCCCTTCTTTCTCTCCTCTCTCTCTCTCTCTCTCCCTCCTTGTCTTTACATCTCTCTCACCCCCTTCTTTCCCTCCTCTCTCTCTCTCTCTCTCTCTCCTTGTCTTTACATCTCTCTCACCCCCTTCTTTCCCTCCTCTCTCTCTCTCTCTCTCTCTCCTTGTCTTTACATCTCTCTCACCCCCTTCTTTCCCTCCTCTCTTTCTCCTCTCTCTCTCCTCCATGATATCAGGTGCTGGACCCGGAGAAGCAGGCGGACCTGCTGGACTCTCTGCGTATCTACCTGCTCCAGTTCTCCACCCTGCTGGTGGAGCACGCCCCGCACCACATCCACGACAACAACAAGTCCCGCAACAGCAAACTGCGTCGCCTCATGACCTTCGCCTGGCCCTGCCTGCTGCCCAAGGCCTGCGTGGACCCCGCCTGCAAGTACAGCGGACACCTCCTCCTGGCACACATCATCGCCAAGTTCGCCATCCACAAGAAGATCGTGCTGCAGGTAAAGGGGGATGAGTAGGAGGAGAGGGGCGGATGTTAAGCTAATACGAAATTAGTAAATGAAACCCATATGTGGGGATTATTATAAAGACAGGTATTTTGGTTGTATTATCTACTCGAACATTAACATTTTTTTTATATATATTTCATTAGAATTTGATGTATTTTTTTTGTTTATTCAATAATAATATTGACTTTGCTTGATACTTTTTACATTTTGTTTTTTTTAATGTTTTAGTGAGTCCGCCCTCAAATGCGTCCCCCCTGAAACCCTCGCTCTGTTCAGGTGTTCCACAGCCTCCTGAAGGCCCACACCATGGAGGCCCGGGCCATAGTGCGCCAGGCTATGGCCATCCTGACCCCGGCTGTGCCAGCCCGCATGGAGGACGGCCATCAGATGCTGACCCACTGGACCCGCAAGATCATCGTGGAGGAGGGCCACACCGTACCCCAGCTGGTCCATATCCTCCACCTCATAGTGCAGCACTTCAGGGTGAGACGTCACACACACACGCACACACAGACACACACACACACACACACACACTGTACCCCAGCTGGTCCATATCCTCCACCTCATAGTGCAGCACTTCAGGGTGAGACGTCACACACACACACACACACACAGACACACACACACACACACACACACACTGTACCCCAGCTGGTCCATATCCTCCACCTCATAGTGCAGCACTTCAGGGTGAGAGGTCACACACACACACACTGTACCCCAGCTGGTCCATATCCTCCACCTCATAGTGCAGGGGTGAGAGGTCCCACACACACACACACACACACACACACACACACACACACACACCTACAATCTGTATATACATTCACAGAGTAATATAAGGTAATTTACACACACACGCACACACATACAAACACATTCACACACACGCTCAGTCACACAAAGAGCCTTGTCTTTCATTAACCTCATGATATTACCTCTCTTTTAATTTGCAGCATTTGATGTGGTCTTTCCGTAGACTTTAGCTGATATAACCTGAGGTGCACTCTCTCGCTTGCCCTCCTCCCTTCCCCTACCCTCCCCGACACACACACACGCACACACGCACACACACACACACACACACACACACACACACACACACACACACACACACCCTCTCCCCAGCTCCACTTGGCTCTCTCTTCAGATCAGTAGATTCCTGTTTTCTGTTCTCTGCTACAGAGAGCTAGACATTGATCAGCACTTAGACACCGTCCTCCTCCTCTTCTTCCTCCTCCTCAGTAGTACATGAATGTCTCCAGCTTTTTAGACTGACACACTCCTCCTCTTCCTCTCTTCTCCTCAGTCCTCAGTGTGTGTGTATCAGTAGTAGATTAATGTCTCCAGCTTTTTAGACTGATGCCCACCTCCTCCTCTGTGTGTGTGTGTGTGTGTGTGTGTGTGTGTGTGTGTGTGTGTCAGTAGTAGATGAATGTCTCCCGCGTTCTAAGACAGAAGCCCTCCTCTTCCTCCTCCTCCTCAGTGTGTGTGTGTATCAGTATTAGATGCATGTCTGAGCCCTCTAAGACAGACGGCCTCCTCCTCTTCCTCCTCCTTCTCTGTCTGACAGGCAGTCTCTCTCAGAGGACTGCTTTAATCTAATCACAGCTTCATAATTACACAGGAGACTGTGGGGTGACAGACAGATGAGGGGAACACTAGTGCTGGTGTGCGGGTTTGAGAGAGGGAGAGCGAGGCGCGCGCACACACACACACACACACACACACATTTTCTCCATCAGGCTTGATGTAAGCAAGTCAGAGCGTGTGTGTGTGTTTGAAGGGCTTAAATGTGTGTGTGTGTGTGTGTGTGTGTGTGTGCGCCAGTATTTCCACACACATTATGAATCAGACTTGATAGAAGCAAATCAGAGCATGCGTGTGTGTGTTTGAAGGACTTAAGTGTGTGTGTGTGTGTGTGTGTGTGTGTGTGTGTGTGTCAGTATGTCCGTAAGGGCCTTTAGTCGGCCTTCAGACAGAGTTTCCCATCATGATGAAAAGCACTAATGTTCATCAACAGTGGAGAGAGGCCCCTGATAAGAACCCACCTCATCTTCGTGTGTGCGTGCGTGCGTGCGTGCGTGCGTGCGTGCCTCCTAATTTTCCCCGGAATAAGTGTGTGTGTGTATGTGTGCGTGTGTCTCCAAGCCTCCTAATTTCCCCTTACCGTGTGTGTGTGTGTGTGTGTGTGTGTGTGTGTGTGTGTGTGTGTGTGTGTGTGTGTGTGTGTGTGTGTGTGTGTGTGTGTGTGTGTGTGTGTGTGTGTGTGTGTGTGTGTGTGTGTATGCTACACCCATAGGATGCACTCTTTTCGCTGAGTGTTCCCTGAAATTACCAAGGTCTTCCTCTTCTGTTTCTTCGGCCCCTAAAAGTGCGGAGCAGGTCGATATCGACTGAACGAAGCACAAACTAAGAAAGCAGAGCTCAGTTCTCTGTAGCAAAACAAACTCGTTCAGTAATAAGTAGTGTGCCACAATACAATGTGAAGGAAAAAGGGAAGGTTAGATGTGATAATTGAAACTCCGTCTCTCCATCCTGCTACTGTCATTAACATCCTTCATGAACTCAGTCACCAGGAAGTCAAGGACCGGTTGAAAGGGAGTGGTGAAACGGAGTTAATTTAAAAAAAATAATAATAGAAATATTTTCTTTGTATGTTATTATTATTACTAAGTGCCTTAAACTGCTTAATCTGAAGTGTATTGTGGAAAAAATAAATATTATGAAAGAGTTTTAGAATCAAATGAAAGTGTTTTTAAAGGTTTAACTATACAGTATATGAAAGTACTTGTGAGTGTTTGAAAACTATTTGAGTCTGTTGTGTTCTCCTTCACCCGCTGCATGTTACAGCTGAAGTGTTTCAAATAGATATCAAAGTATTATAAAGTGTTTTAAATATATGTTAAAGTAGTTTAAACTGTTCTAAATAGATATCAAAGTCTTTTAAATACATTTAAAAGTATCATAAGTGTTTTAAATATATGTTGAAGTAGTTTAAACTGTTTTAAATATATATCAAAGTATTATCAAAGTGTTGTAAATACATGCCAAAGTATTATTAAGTGTTTTAAGTACATATCACAGTATTCTAAAAGTGTTTCCATCTCTCTCCCCTGTCCCGTCATGGTGCCTGTGACCCTCCCCCTCCTCCTCCTCCTCCTCCTCCTCTTCCTCGTCTCCTCCTCCTCGTCCTCCTCGTCCTCTTCCTCCTCCTCCTCCTCCTCCTCCTCCTCTTCCTCGTCTCCTCCTCCTCGTCTCCAGGTGTACTACCCGGTGCGGCACCACCTGGTCCAGCACATGATCAGCGCCATGCAGCGTCTGGGCTTCACCCCCAGCGTCACCATAGAGCAGAGGAAGCTGGCGGTGGACCTGGCTGAGGTGGTCATCAAGTGGGAGCTGCAGAGGATCAAAGAGCAACAGGTAGAGACAACACACACACACACACACACACACACACACACACAGAGAATGCACACTTGCATCAAAGAGCAGCAGGTAGAGACACACACATAACAGATGCGCGCCCGCACACACACACACAGACACACACATATCAGACGCACAGAGAATGCATACTTATATCAAAGAACAGCAGGTTGAGACACTCACACACACACACACATCATAATAGACACACTGTAAATATGACACACACGCACACACACTTAACAGAGCACATACCTAACAGACACACACACACACACACACACACACACACACACACACACACACACACTTAACAGAGCACATACCTAACAGACACACACACACACACACACACACACACACACTTAACAGAGCACATACCTAACAGACACACACACACACACACACACACTTAACCGAGCACATACCTAACAGACACACACACACACAGAGATCACAGGTACACAACAGTCACACAAACCAGACACACACACACACAGTACACATAAAACAAATTATAGGTCCCATTTGAATTACATGTCATAGAACCAGTTCTAGCTGGATGCGGACGCCCCCAGTCCCATTTGAATTACATTTCATAGAAACGGTTGTAGCTAAATGCGGACGCCCTAGTCCCATTTGAATTACATTTCATAGAAACGGATCTATCTCTGTGTGGATGCCCTAGTCCCATTTGAATTACATTTCATAGAAACGGATCTATCTCTGTGTGGATGCCCTAGTCCCATTTGAATTACATTTCATAGAAACGGATCTATCTCTGTGTGGATGCCCTAGTCCCATTTGAATTACATTTCATAGAAACGGATCTATCTCTGTGTGGATGCCCTAGTCCCATTTGAATTACATTTCATAGAAACGGATCTATCTCTGTGTGGATGCCCTAGTCCCATTTGAATTACATTTCATAGAAACGGATCTATCTCTGTGTGGATGCCCTAGTCCCGTTTGAATTACATTTAATAGAAACTGTAGTAGCTCAATGCGGGCGCCCCCCGTCCCTGTATTGGAAGTGACTGGAGTGTTGTTTATTTACAGCTGGAGGTGGAGGCCGACCCCTCAGCCAGTGGAGAGGGCACCAGTGGGGGAGTGGTGGGGGCCTCCGGGGGGGTGAAGAGGGGCCTCTCCCTGGACACCGGGGCCGGGGCCACAGCGGGACAGGATGTGAAGAGGTTCCGCACTGCCACAGGGACAGCCGTCCCTGCTCCTGCTGCTGCTGCTGCTGCTGCTGCTGCTGCAGCTGCAGCTGCTGCTGCTGCTACCGCGGTAACCACTAACACACACCACAAACAACTGACACACCGACAATTCAGCTCTGTTCACCTTCCTACGCAATACAGTGTTTTAGGAATATTTAATGTTTTCTCTCTTCCTACAAATCGATTTTTTGTAATGATCCTAGTCATAGTGTTTTATAGTTGTTGATGTTGTTGGCTGAAAATTGTTTGATCTAGTATTTTGGTGCCGGTGTGCACTGCTGCACAGAGTGTAGTTTGAGCTAGTATTTTTAGTGAGCACTGTTAATCAGAGCGTAGTTTTAGATAGTATTTTTAGTGAGCACTGCTGATCAGAGCGTAGTTTAAGCTAGTATTTTTAATAAGCGCTGTTTATCAGAGCGTAGTTTGAGCGAGTATTTTTAGTGAGCACTGTTTATCAGAGCATAGTTCGAGCTAGTACTTTTAGTGAGTACCGCTAATCACAGTGTAGTTCGAGCTGGTATTTTTAGTGAGCACTGCTAATCACAGTGTAGTTCGAGCTGGTAGTTTTAGTGAGTACTGCTAATCACAGTGTAGTTCGAGCTGGTATTTTTAGTGAGCACTGCTAATCACAGTGTAGTTTGAGCTGGTATTTTTAGTGAGCACTGCTAATCACAGTGTAGTTTGAGCTAGTATTTTTAGTGAGCACTGCTAATCACAGTGTAGTTTGAGCTGGTATTTTTAGTGAGCACTGCTAATCACAGTGTAGTTTGAACTGGTATTTTTAGTGAGCACTGCTAATCACAGTGTAGTTTGAGCTGGTATTTTTAGTGAGCACTGCTAATCACAGTGTAGTTTGAGCTGGTATTTTTAGTGAGCACCGCTAATCACAGTGTAGTTTGAGCTGGTATTTTTTGTGAGCACTGCTAATCACAGTGTAGTTTGAACTGGTATTTTTAGTGAGCACTGCTAATCACAGTGTAGTTTGAGCTGGTATTTTTAGTGAGCACTGCTAATCACAGTGTAGTTTGAGCTGGTATTTTTAGTGAGCACTGCTAATCACAGTGTAGTTTGAGCTGGTATTTTTAGTGAGCACTGCTAATCACAGTGTAGTTTGAGCTAGTATTTTTAGTGAGCACTCTTTAGTTTCTTTGAAGCAGGTCAGACATCTTCATTAGTGGGATTTACACACACAGTCTTACACATTAGACCAGAATCATGCCATGTTGTATACTGTTTCTTATGATGATGCCTTGTGTCTGTGTCTGTGTGTGTGTGTGTGTGTGTGTGTGTGTGTGTGTGTGTGTGCGTGCGTGCACGTGTGTGTACGTGTGTGTGTGTGCCTGTGTTAAGCCGTTTGGCCGGAGCCAGTCAGTGTCAGGTGCAGAGTCTCTGCTGACTAAACCAGTGGAGAAACAACACACTGACACTGTGGTCAACTTCCTCATCAGGATCGCCTGCCAGGTGAGATCTCTCTAACACACACAGACACACGCACGCACGCACGCACGGTAGGAACTCTCTTTCAGATGACACACAAGCACACACACGGTTGGAATTCTCTTTCAGATGACACACACATGCACACACACACACACACACACACACACACACACACACACGCACGGCCTCGAGACAATTTTGATTAAAAACAGCTCAGTGTTGAGACTCCCTGGTCCAAATGGCCTGCCAGGTACAACACACACCTGTCCTAACATCACAGCAGTGTACTCAGGTAGGACACATCTGGTGACCGTCCTCAAAGCGTCCCCTACAAGTACACACACACACACACACACACACACACACACACACACACACACACACACACACACACACACACACACACACACACACACACACACACACACACACACACATCGCTGTCCCCATTCTGCAGTGACTGACGTCCTTGGTTTCTGGTCTCCCAGGTTGGCTGAACAGAGAATCTAGAACAGAGAGATTAGTCACACTCACCATATTGATTCAAGGGACATTTAAGGGTAAAGGGACATTTCACACAAACACAACATGAAGTGCGTATATGTGTCATTGTGGTGAATACCTCAAATCAAATCAAATTTATTTATATAGCACATTTAAAAACAACACACATTGACCAAAGTGCTGTACAGGTATAAACACATAAAATGTATAAATACAACGAGCGATCCATTAACATAACAACACACACAGTGCAAAAATACCGGCACCATATCATGACGTACCGAAAGCCAAGGAGTAAAAGTGTGTTTTGAGCCTGGATTTAAACGAAGCAGTGGAGGGGGCAGCTCTGACAGAGAGTGGAATGCTATTCCATAGTCTAGGGGCAGCAACAGAAAAGGCTCGGTCGCCTCTGGTCTTCAGCCTAGATCGTGGGACAGCCAGGAGTCCCAGGTTAGATGACCTGAGGGACCTGGAGGTAGAGTAGGGGGTTATGAGGTCTGAAATGTAGGCAGGGGTCTGTCTGCCCATTAAGTGCTTTGAAAATGAAGAGGAGAACCTGGACCTTCCTTGGCTTCAGTAGACTGCCCGCTTGTTTGGAGTGAAGTCTGCATTGCTGTAATCCACCGTAACGTTGAGGATGATGAAGGTAGTGATGAAGATGATGATGATGATGACGATGATGATGCTGGTTTGTTCTCCTAGGTGAACGACAGTGCCAACGTGGCCGGCTCCCCTGGAGAACTGCTGTCTCGTCGCTGCGTCAGTCTGATGAAGACCGCCTTGCGACCGGACATGTGGCCCAAAGCCGAACTCAAACTACAGTGGTTTGACAAGCTCCTCATGACCGTGGTAAGACACTACAGAGAACCTAGGCTCCTCATGACCGTGGTAAGACACTACAGAGAACCTAGGCTCCTCATGACCGTGGTAAGACACTACAGAGAACCTAGGCTCCTCATGACCGTGGTAAGACACTACAGAGAACCTAGGCTCCTCATGACCGTGGTAAGACACTACAGAGAACCTAGGCTCCTCATGACCGTGGTAAGACACTACAGAGAACCTAGGCTCCAAACTACAGTGGTAAGACACTACAGAGAACCTAGGCTCCTCATGACCGTGGTAAGACACTACAGAGAACCTAGACTACGACATAATCACTTTAAAACAAGCTCCTCATGACCGTGGTAAGACACTACAGAGAACCTAGACTACGACATAATCACTTTAAAACAAGCTCCTCATGACCGTGGTAAGACACTACAGAGAACCTAGGCTCCTCATGACCGTGGTAAGACACTACAGAGAACCTAGACTACGATATAATCACTTTAAAACAAGCTCCTCATGACCGTGGTAAGACACTACAGAGAACCTAGGCTCCTCATGACCGTGGTAAGACACTACAGAGAACCTAGGCTCCAAACTACAGTGGTAAGACACTACAGAGAACCTAGGCTCCTCATGACCGTGGTAAGACACTACAGAGAACCTAGGCTCCAAACTACAGTGGTAAGACACTACAGAGAACCTAGGCTCCTCATGACCGTGGTAAGACACTACAGAGAACCTAGACTACGACATAATCACTTTAAAACAAGCTCCTCATGACCGTGGTAAGACACTACAGAGAACCTAGACTACGATATAATCACTTTAAAACAAGCTCCTCATGACCGTGGTAAGACACTACAGAGAACCTAGACTACAATGTAATCACTTTAAAACAAGCTCCTCATGACCGTGGTAAGACACTACAGAGAACCTAGACTACAATGTAATCACTTTAAAACAAGCTCCTCATGACCGTGGTAAGACACTACAGAGAACCTAGACTACGATATAATCACTTTAAAACAAGCTCCTCATGACCATGCTAAAACTATGGAGAACCTAGGCTCCAAACTACAGTGGTAAGACTCTCTGTAGAGGACCTACACTTCAAACTACAGTGGTAAGACTCTCTGGAGAGGACCTACACTTCAAAACTACAGTGGTAAGACTCTGTAGAGGACCTAGACTTCAAACTACAGTGGTAAGACTCTCTGTAGAGGACCTAGACTTCAAACTACAGTGGTAAGGCTCACTGTAGAGGACCTAGACTTCAAACTACAGTGGTAAGACTCTCTGTAGAGGACCTAGACTTCAAACTACAGTGGTAAGACTCTCTGTAGAGGACCTAGACTTCAAACTACAGTGGTAAGACTCTCTGTAGAGGACCTAGACTTCAAACTACAGTGGTAAGACTCTCTGTAGAGGACCTAGACTTCAAACTACAGTGGTAAGACTCTCTGTAGAGGACCTAGACTTCAAACTACAGTGGTAAGACTCTCTGTAGAGGACCTAGACTTCAAACTACAGTGGTAAGACTCTCTGTAGAGGACCTAGACTTCAAACTACAGTGGTAAGACTCTCTGTAGAGGACCTAGACTTCAAACTACAGTGGTAAGACGCTGGACTACCTCGAGGAACATTAGGCCTTAGAACTGCGAGGAAGCCACTGAAAGCAGACATCGTTATTGCTTAACAAAGTAGCTCCTGAGAGATTTGAGCAAAGCCCCTCCTTCCTAAGCTGTGACGGTGGCCGAGCGGGGGCAGTTGGTTCTTCCTCCTCCTAAACTCCGTGGTGTTGCTTGTCCTCTGGGATGGGGGGGACGACACACGTTCTAAGCGCCGTGTTGTAGCTCCTCTGGGGGGGGGGGGGGGGGGGTCGGTCGTTCGGGCGGTCGGTGGGGTGGGGTGATGGACGACGCTCTAAGCTGCGTGGTGTTACTGGGCCTCTGGGATGGCGGGGGGTTGGGGGTAGGAGGGGGAGGAGGGGGAGGAGGGTTGCTCTAAGCTCCGTCGTGTTACTGGGCCTCTGGGATGGCGGGGGGTTGGGGGGAGGAGGGGGAGGAGGGGGGAGGAGGGTTGCTCTAAGCTCCGTCGTGTTACTGGTCCTCTGGGATGGCGGGGGGTTGGGGGGAGGAGGGTTGCTCTAAGCTCCGTCGTGTTACTGGGCCTCTGGGATGGCGGGGGGTTGGGGGGAGGAGGGGGGAGGAGGGTTGCTCTAAGCTCCGTCGTGTTACTGGGCCTCTGGGATGGCGGGGGGTTGGGGGGAGGAGGGAGGAGGAGGGTTGCTCTTTTGTCTCTGGTGTGTTTCGACGCTCCGACTCGTTTGTGTCTTATCGCTAATCCGCTGAGTGGGGCGCCGTCGCCGTAACGACCAAATAACGACAGGGGAGAGATAAGAAGTAGTCCACTTCCTGTGAAACTTCCTATCCAGCTCCTCCCCTCTCCTCCCCTCCCTCTCTTCTCTCATCTCCTCCCTCCCTTCTCTACCCAGCTCCTCTCCTCCTCTCCCCTCTCATCTCCTCCCTCTCTTCTCTCATCTCCTCCCTCTCTTCTCTACCCAGCTCCTCTCCTCCTCTCCCCTCTCCTCTCCTCCCTCTCTTCTCTACCCAGCTCCTCTCCTCCCTCTCTTCTCTACCGACTCCCCTCCCTTCGCCTCTCCTCCCTCTCTTCTCTGCCCAGCTCCTCTCCTCCTCTCCCCTCTCATCTCCTCCCTCTCTTCTCTACCCAGCTCCTCTCCTCCACTCTCCTCCCCTCTCCTCTCCTCCCTCTCTTCTCTATCCAGCTCCTCTCCTCTTCTCTCCTCCCTCTCTTCTCTATCCAGCTCCTCCCCTCTCCTCTCCTCCCTCTCTCCTCCCCCCAGCTCCCCTCCCTCTCTCCTTTTTTCTACTCTCACTTCATACCCTTACCATCCTCCCCTTTTGTCTCGGTTTTTTTTCTTCAATCTCCCCATTTCTCTCTCCTTCCTTTTTTCCTGTCCCGGCCACCTATCCCCCCCTTCACCCCCCTCATTTTCCCAATCCCTCCATCACCCATCTCTTGTCGTTTAATTGTTTCATTCCTTTCTCTGTCCCTCCGTTTCTTTTCTCCTTTTCTCCACCCTCTTTTTCTTGTTTTTTGATTTATCTTTTCTCCTCTTTAATATACCCCTCCATCCTAATCACCTCTCCTCCCTCTCTCTTTTGCCCATCCCTCCATCCATCCCTCCATCCATCTATCTCTCTCAGGTTATTGTTCAGCAGCTCAGACAAGGTTATCACGTCGTCCAGGCTGCTGTTGCTGTTGTTGTTGCTGTTGTTGTTGCTGCTGTTGTTGTTGCTGCTGTTGTTGTTGTTGTTGTTGCTGCTGTTGTTGTTGTTGTTGCTGCTGTTGTTGTTGTTGTTGTTGTTGTTGTTGTTGTTGTTGTTGTTGCTGCTGCTGTTGTTATTGCTGCTGTTGTTGTTATTGCTGCTGTTGCTGTTGCTGTTGCTGTTGCTGTTGCTGTTGCTGTTGCTGTTGCTGTTGTTGTTGTTGCTGCTGTTGTGGTGTCTCCTCCTCCTCCTCTGGTTCTGTTCAGTAGATGACTGCACACACTTTTTGGACAGCACCTCTCTCTCTCCCTCTCTCTCTCTCTGTTGCTGAATCTTCTTCTCTCCTTATCTCGCTCTCTGTCTCTCTCTCTCGATCTCTCTCTCGCTCTCTGTCTCTCTCTCTCTCTCTCTCTCTCTCTATCACTGTTTGTCTCTGTTCCTCGTCCTTCCTCATTCCCTTTCTTAATCCCTGAAAGGGTGGTCTGATAAACAGGCCTAACTGTGCCCACCCACCATCACACACACACACACACACACACACACCCCATCACCACACACACACACACACACACACACACACACCCCATCATACACACACACACACATGCACACAAACAGCCCCCATCATACACACACCAACACACACACACACACACACACACACACACACACACAAAGAGAGACCCCCCTCTCCTTAGAGACCTCTTGCTACCTGCCCATCAGGGTTTTCTGGACTAATGAACAGTGCTCCTTATCACCTCGTTGTACTCTGCTGTCAGTGATTAACGGATGTGGGTGCGGGGGGGGGGGGGGGGACGACGACGATTAAGGGACAATTAAGGGACACACACACGGACACATATGTTGCCATGCACACACTGTACGTTTCTACTTGTCCTTCCTTTCCGCATTCAAACCAGTCTCTCTCTCTCTCGCTCTCTCTCTCTCTCTCTCTCTCTCTTTTTCTCTTTATTTTTCTCTCTCTCTCATTCTGTCTATGCACACACACACACAGTACGCGTTCGTTCTACCTTACCCCTCATGCAGAGTCTCTCTACACACACACACACACTCTCCGTGGCTCCTCGAGCAGGGCTTTGTTCTGTGCACGCTGTGTCATAGATCAATAGTCTTAACAGAGGGCTTATCACTGAGGTCACCTTATCCATTAGGACCTGATCAAAGGGTGGGGGGGCTGCTGTAGGTTCCCCTCTCTCCACCTCTATCTCTCCCTCTCTTCACCTCTATCTCTCTGTCTCTCCCTCTCTCCCTTTCCCCCACTCTCACCCCCTCTCTCCCTCTCTCCACCTCTATCTCTCCCTCTCTCCCTTTTCCCCACTCTCCACCAATCTCTCAACCCCTCTCTTTCCTCTCTCTCCTCCGCTCTTCCCTCTCTCCACCAATCTCTCAACCCCTCTCTTTCCTCTCTCTCCTCCTCTCTCCCCCTCCTCCTCTCTCCCCCCACCTCCCGCACCCCTCCGGTTCGTTGTCACACACTGATTGTAATTCAGACCCAAATTAGAAGCTGATGTCGGCCATTGATCTTTTGGTTTGCTACACCCAGGCTTCGGTGTCTAAACATCGCCCTCTCCTCGTCCCGTGTTAATGACACTGTGTTTTCTCTTCTTCTTCTCTTGTTAGACAGGGTTGTTTTTTTCTGACGGACCGTGTCGTTTCCTGGTGTTTTCTTATTTTTTCTCCTTCCCCCCTCTTCCTCACACTCTCCATACCTTTTTTTTCTTTCCTCCCGACCTTCTCTTGTAATTCTCTCTTTCAAACCCTCGCATCCCCTCTTTTCTCTACTCTCTCTCTCTTATTATCCCTCTCTCAATCCCCTCTTTTCTCTACTCTCTCTCTCTTATTATCCCTCTCTCAATCCCCTCTTCGTCTACCATCTCTTATTATCCCTCGCTCATACCCTCTCTCCTATACTCTCTCTCTCATCCCTCTAAATCCCTCTCTCTTTCTCTCTCTCTCCACCTGCCTTCCTCTTTATCCACCCTTCCTCACCACCCTTTCCTTTTCCTCTCCTCCTCCTCTCAGGAGCAGCCAGCTCAGGCTAACTTCTCCAACATCTGCACGGGTCTGGAGATCCTGTGCTTCCTGCTGACCGTGCTCCAGTCCCCGGCCATCCTGGCCCACTTCCGGCCCCTGCAGAAGGGCATCTCCACCTGCATGACGTGCGGCAACACCAAGGTGCTCCGCGCCGTCCACTCCCTGCTGTCCAGGCTCATGAGCATCTTCCCTACAGAGCCCAGTAAGATAATCTACCCATTCTCCATCTTCTTTTACTCTGTTACTCTATTTTTACTTTCCACATTTTACCCTTGTACTCTGCTGTCCAGGCTCATGAGCATCTTCCCTACAGAGCCCAGTAAGATTTCCAACCCTCCTGCCTTCTGTTTTTACTCTATTACTCTAGTTTTACTTTCCACATTTTACCCTTGTACTCTGCTGTCCAGGCTCATGAGCATCTTCCCTACAGAGCCCAGTAAGATAATCTACCCATTCTCCATCTTCTTTTACTCTATTACTCTATTTTTACTTTCCACATTTTACTCTTGTACTCTTATTTTGGGACATCTAACTAGGAAGAAGTACAAGAGTGCAAGGTTCCTACTTTACTCTTTTCCACCTTGTACGCTTTTTCCCCTTTCTTTGTCCTTTTCTCCTTTTACTCTTTTTAGTCTTTTATTCTTTTACTCTTTTACTCTTTTACTCTTTTACTCTTTTTTTTATTCTTTTACTCTTTTTTATTCTTTTACTCTTTTTTATTCTTTTACTCTTTTTATTCTTTTTACTCTTTATTCTTTTACTCTTTTACTATTTTATTCTTTTACTCTTTTATTCTTTTACTCTTTATTCTTTTACTCTTTTTATTCTTTTTATTCTTTTTATTCTTTTATTCTTTTACTCTTTTATTCTTTTTATTCTTTTATTCTTTTACTCACCAGACGGAGGTTCATGGAATGTTCTGGAATAAATTAATCATGGATTGTTCTGGAATAAATTAATCAATGTGTAGATTACAATATTCATCATAGGAATGGTCTAATTATCACATTATTTAAACATCAAAATAGGCACTTTAGTTTGCCTTACCAGTGCTTTGTTGATTGATTACACAGTTTTATTCAGTGGATATTATCAAATGAATATGCGTGAATATGCAACTAGATATTACTAAAATTTTAAAAGATAATAAAACCACTCACCAGAATCCGAGAGCAACACTTAACACCTCATTTGACTAAAAAATAAATAATAAATAAATAAATAAACCATATTGGAGAAATTACTTGGATGAATATGGAGATCAGCGTTGCACTTATGACAGTGCTAAATAGCTCTTCATGTCATAAAAAAAGGTGCGCGTGTTTAGCTCACTTCAATCAAAGGGGATAGTGGTGGCCTAATGGCTAAGATTGCTTACCTGGTGACTAGTGTGCCCTTGAGCAAGGCACTTAACCCTAAATTGCTCCAGTGGGGGTACTGTCCCTGTAAACTCATAGCAAGTCACTTTTGATAAAAAAACATCTGCTAAATAATGTAAATGTAATCTCCCTCACCTCACAGAAACGTAAAATACAAACCTTTTATGTTAATGTGTAAATAAATTAAATTAATCTCGTATGTTTTGAGCGTGTCATCTGATGTTTGTTTGTTTGTTTGTTTGTTTGTCCTCTTTCAGGCACGTCGACTGTGGCGTCTAAGTACGACGAGTTGGAATGTTTGTACGCTGCCGTGGGGAAGGTCATCTATGAAGGCCTCACTAACTACGAGAAGGCCACCAGCAGCGCTAACCCCACCCAGCTCTTTGGTGAGACACACACACACACACACACACACACACACACACTCACTAACTACGAGAAGGCCACCAGCAGCGCTAACCCCACACAGCTCTTTGGTGAGACACACACACACACACACACACACTCACTAACTACGAGAAGGCCACCAGCAGCGCTAACCCCACCCAGCTCTTTGGTGAGACACACACACACACACACACACACACACACACACTCACTAACTACGAGAAGGCCACCAGCAGCGCTAACCCCACCCAGCTCTTTGGTGAGACACACACACACACACACACACACACACACACACACACACACACACACACTCACTAACTACGAGAAGGCCACCAGCAGTGCTAACCCCACTCAGCTCTTTGGTGAGACACACACACACACACACAGGGTCACACACACACACACACACACACACACTCACTAACTACGAGAAGGCCACCATCGATTGCTAACCCCACCCATATGGTGGTGAGACACACACACACACACACACACACACTCACTAACTACGAGAAGGCCACCCGCAGCGCTAACCCCACCCAGCTCTTTGGTGAGACACACACACACACACACACACACACACACACACACACACACACACTCACTAACTACGAGAAGGCCACCAGCAGTGCTAACCCCACCCAGCTCTTTGGTGAGACACACACACACACACACACACACACACACTCACTAACTACGAGAAGGCCACCAGCAGTGCTAACCCCACCCAGGTCTTTGGTGAGACACACACACACACACACACACACACACACACACACACACTCACTAACTACGAGAAGGCCACCAGCAGCGCTAACCCCACCCAGCTCTTTGGTGAGACACACACACACACACACACTCACACACACTCACTAACTACGAGAAGGCCACCAGCAGTGCTAACCCCACTCAGCTCTTTGGTGAGACACACACACACACACACACACACACACACACACACACTCACTAACTACGAGAAAGCTACGAGCAGTGCTAACCCCACTCAGTTCTTTGAGACACAAACACACACACACACTCACTAACTACGAGAAGGCCACCAGCAGCGCTAACCCCACACAGCTCTTTGGTGAGACACACACGCACAGACAGATCCTATCCATTCCCCGAGACTCAACACAAACACACTACTCTAAATTGCTTCTACACACACACGCACACACACACACACACACACACACACACACACACACACACACGCACACACACACAATTTGTGTTAATAAAAACAAAACGTGGTACACCCACAGACCTGGAGTTGACACAGGAAGTGTGTCTCTGGCGTCTTAACCAATCAGACATACAGGACCTTGGTCACCCTCTGGTCACATATAACGTCGTCACACCACATCAACGACCCCAACCTCTGTAGAAATAGACGTAGTAGACTGTACATTACATGTTTGTAATGGCGGTTGTCCAGTCGTCAGAATGCCTCCAAACTAGAAATGATGAGTCCAATGAAGGATGATTCATAGCATTGACCTTCAGTGACCTTTAGGTAGATGCTCGTTTGGCTAGGCTTAATGTGGGGTTGGATGGATGTCTGTTCTAGTCTCTACTTACAAAACCTTTTTCTCTTCCCTGTCTGTCCTCCAGAGAAGTCCCATTTATATACCCACATGTCAGAGTAATTTAAAAAAAATAAAAAATAAAAATATATATATTTGTATAAACCAGGAGAAAACAGATTTTTCATTCCCAAAAATAACCTCTCCATTTACACACAGACAGCGGTTTTTCCCCCCTCTGAAAGGGAAATACAGTATCAAATGAAATGAAAACAGACAGTCTCCTGAAGGTGACAGAAACGCCAGCCTAAGAACAAATGTTAAAGGTACCGCTATTTATGACCCCAGTTCCCGAAAATGCCCCCCCCCCCCTCACCCCCCCTGCCCCGCCATTGGTTCAATAAAAAAAGGTATTTCGCATCCTGCCTCGCCAACGATGGGAGGAAGAGGAGGTTTAGGTTACCAGGGTGTTGCACGGACCGGTCGACAGACGTCACAGCTGACATTTAAAACATTTGTCTGGGAGAGAGAGAGAGAGGGACTGCACCTTAGGGGGGGAATACACATTACTCACGGCTCTGCTGCTAGCAAACTTCTGTTTACGGCTGCCTTCCCCCCTCACACACACACACACACACACACACACACACACACACACACACACACGTCCTTGTAGTTGTAACTGCTGTTCAGCTTTACTGTAAGCGGGTCATTCTGGGTCGTAAAGTTCTCTGTAAGCTTCATTTTTGTTGGTGAATATATTTTTTTATTTAGTGCTAAACTTGTGTATCTTTCAATAAGTTAGCTGGTATTATATATGTAGTGTAGTGGCAGATTATCTTATTCTCTATTCATTGAAGCATTACGTATGGTAATAGTCATTCCAAAAGGGTAAAAATATGTATAGCAGAACTTGAGAGTAAAGTAAATACATAAATACACAGTGAGTCATGGTGTTCATCAAACATCCTGTCTTCCTACTGTCCTAGTTTGATAGTAGTGATAATAGTGATAGTAGTGATAATAGTGATAGTAGTGATAATAGTGATAGTAGTGATAATAGTGATAGTAGTGATAATAGTGATAGTTGCTATAATAGTGATAGTGGTGATAGTAGTGATAATAGTGATAATGATGACATCGGTGATAGCCGTGATAATGGTGATAATAATGTTGTTAATAGTGATAGTAGTGTTAATAGTGATAGTAGCGATAATAGTGTTAATATGGATAGTAGTGACAATAGTGTTAATAGTGATAGTGGTGATAATACTGTTAATAGTGAAAATAGTCATAATAGTGATAATAGTGTTAGTAGTGATAATAGTGATAGTAGTGATAGTAGTGATATTGGTGATAATAGTGTTAGTAGTGATAATAGTGATAATAGTGTTAGTAGTGTTAGTAGTGATAATAGTGATAATAGTGATAATAGTGATAGTAGTGATATTAGTGATAATAGTGTAATAGTGATAATAGTGGCTGCATGTGTTCTAATCTGGCCTCATGCTTATTGTTGTCTATCACGTCCTCAGAAAACAAAACAGCACATCCTAACTTATTTTAGTTCTCTGTGAATAAACAAAACAGCACATCCTAACTTATTTTAGTTCTCTGTGAATAAACAAAACAGCACATCCTAACTTATTTTAGTTCTCTGTGAATAAACAAAACAGCACATCCTAACTTATTTTAGTTCTCTGTGAATAAACAAAACAGCACATCCTAACTTATTTTAGTTCTCTGTGAATAAACAAAACAGCACATCCTAACTTATTTTAGTTCTCTGTGAATAAACAAAACAGCACATCCTAACTTATTTTAGTTCTCTGTGAATAAACAAAACAGCACATCCTAACTTATTTTAGTTCTCTGTGAATAAACAAAACAGCACATCCTAACTTATTTTAGTTCTCTGTGAATAAACAAAACAGCACATCCTAACTTATTTTAGTTCTCTGTGAATAAACAAAACAGCACATCCTAACTTATTTTAGTTCTCTGTGAATAAACAAAACGATATTACATCATCCTTTTACTTACCCTCAGTCCTCCTCCTCTTCCTCTTCCCTTACTTCCTTTTCTTCCAACCCTCCTTTCTCCACCTCCACTCTGTCCTTCCTCTCTCCCCCCCCTCTCTCTCTCTTTACCACTCTCTCTCTCTCTCTCTCTCTCTCTCTCTCTCTCTCTCTCTCTCTCTCTCTCTCTCTCTCTCTCTCTCTCTCTCTCTCTCTCTCTTTCATCACCCCCCCCCCTCCCCTCCCCTCCCCAGGCACCCTGATGATCCTGAAGTCGGCCTGCAGTTACAACCCGAGCTACATTGACCGGCTGATTTCGGTCTTCATGCGCTCGCTGCAGAAGATGGTG
>JAPMUY010005592.1:250000-252500 GCA_026901105.3 Galaxias olidus
GAAGTGCCAAATTGGACACAAACACACCAATACACACAGACACACACACACACACACAACGTCATACACACACAGACACACACACACACACACACACACACAGCGTCATACAGGGAAGTGCCAAATGGGACACAAACACACCAACACACACATGAACACACAACACCTCCCATCACAGTGTGAACAGACAGTAGTTTATTCTTTCGGGCACATCGACATTCTTTTCAGACTTTTCCTTTCTATATTTGCTATGGACACCCCCCCCCCCCCCCCCCCCACACACACACACACACACACACACAACACACCCCCTGCAATACCTTCCCTGCTCCTCCCTGCGTCAGCCAGCCAGCAGGCGGTCAGCTTGACCTTGACCATCCCATTTCAGTCTTAAAACATGCAGTTCTCCCTTAACGAGGACGGATTCATTTATGCAAAAATATGGAAGCCAGCCAGCCAGCCAGCGAGCAAAGAGGAGGAGGAGGAGAAAGAAAAAAGCAAAAAAAAAACAGCACACGTAACGAGTTTAATGAACCAGATGCCTTTGGTATTAAGAAGCTCATTTATGGGTCTTGATTTGAAGTGATTGAGCTATTAAAAAACGCAGAAAGCCACCAGAAATAGCTGGCTGCTCCCTTAAGGATGATGTCTCCCTGCGTGAGACAGGCGTGAAGTCACCAAATAGGTCACACATATAGTCACATTATATTCCTAGACGGATTCGTGTCACAGGCTACGGCCACGGCGGAGAAATCAATTTATGGCTCTCCAAATTGAGTCATTTTGTTTATTATTTTTTATTTCGGCTGTTGGGGACGGGGGCAGGGGTTGTGTGTGTGTGTGTGTGTGTGTGTCGGGGGGGGGGGGGGGGGTAGTGAGTAGCACGCGGCGCTTTCCAATTAGTTTGTATCTGGTGTGACACATTGGCCTGTCCAAACGCAGCCAAATTACAGTGGCCGTCAGGACGCTGATAATGCTCTGCCCCTCTGAATATTGAGGCTGTAAAGAGGATTTAGACATTGCCACAGCTTCACGTTCGGGGTTTTCACGGTGCCTCAACGCCGCAAAATACTACTCGCAGCTTAAAAACGGAAATAAGATAGTGAACTGTAATCACCGGCCTTTCACAAAATCATAACCTCCGTGTTAATGTTATGCCAAAATCTATACTGAAACTGTTTCAATAATTACACTTTTTTTATTTAGTTTTTTGTAAACTCAACTTTCTTAAATTGACAATATGCCAATATAGTCTGTGTTGGAGATATACATATATATATATATATATATATATATATATATATATATATATATATATATATATATATATATATATATATATATATATATATATATATATATATATATATATATATATATATATATATAAATAAAGTGAGTTTCAATCACTGAAATAAATAAAAAAATCATGCTATGAATAATTAGTTCCATAAGTTCCCTCTCTCCTCTTCTCCTCCTCTCCTCCTTTCAGGCCCTGTCCGGTGAGATGAGTCCTTTCCTCTGCAGTGGATCCCACCAGGCCCAGCGAGACTGCCAGCCCAGCGCCCTCAACTGCTTCGTTGAGTCCATGTCGCAGTGCGTGCCCCCTATCCCCATCCGCCCGTGCGTCCTCAAGTACCTGGGCAAGACCCACAACCTGTGGCTGCGCTCCACCCTCATGCTGGAGCAGCAGGCCCTGGAGAAAGGCCTGAGTCTGCACGGCAAGCCCAAGCAGAGCACCGCAGAGTTCTACGAGCAGGAGAGCATCACCCCGCCACAACAGGTTAGACCTTAACCCCTAACCCTAACCCTAACCCTAAGCAGAGCACCGCCGAGTTCTACAAGCAGGAGAGCATCACCCCTCCACAACAGGTTAGACCCTAACCCTAACCTTAACCCTAACCCTAACCCTAAGCAGAGCACCGCCGAGTTTTACAAGCAGGAGAGCATCACCCCTCCACAACAGGTTAGACCCTAACCCTAACCTTAACCCTTAACCCTAACCCTAACCCCAAGCAGAGCACCGCCGAGTTCTACGAGCAGGAGAGCATCACCCCTCCACAACAGGTTAGACCCTAACCCTGACTAAACCCTAACCTTAACCCCTCCATAGCAGGTTAGACCCTAACCCTAACCTTAACCCTAACCTTAACCCCTCTATAGCAGGTAACACCCTAATCCTAACCTTAATCCTAACCCCGCCATAACAGATTAGACCCTAACCTTAACCCCTCCACAGCAGGTTAGAGATGTTTTAATGAACCCTAACCCCTTGTGTAGTTATTTTGGTAAGTATTACTTTAGGTGAGAATACAGCATTTCTCAGTGAAAAAAAATATAATGTACCTGTAACTGGTGCGGCAAAATTATTAGAGATCTAATATCAATTAAATACCCACCATGAAATACAAGTAAAACCAATTTAATTTATAAATATAACTCCAAATCTGCGTTGTTTTGGTGTGTCTCAGGAGATTCTGGACTCGTTGGCGGAGCTGTA
>JAPMUY010005592.1:257500-265000 GCA_026901105.3 Galaxias olidus
AACAGAGCAGAGAGCAGTGAGTTTGTTGAGGGTGACTGTAATGACTCTTCCTCTGTCAGATAGCAGGTGATGAAATAGTCCCCGCAACAGCACCACCACATTCACATGATGAATGGCCCACCGCAATGAGCGGCATTAATTGGCCATCTGCAAGATATTCCCTAATAATTGGGGGCTGGGGAGGGTGGGGGAGGGTGCTGGGGGGAGGCAAATAAATGTTGGATTGCCAAATTTATTTAGTTTGGGAAAGATTTGATTTGAGGGAAAAGTCCTTGGCTCTGATTCAAGACATTTATCTTCTCACAGCAGGACGTTCTGATTTAGTGGCTTTCTTTGTTATCCATTGCGTTAAGTGCGTTAAGTGTGTGTGTGTGTGTGTGTGTGTGTGTGTGTGTGTGTGTGTGTGTGTGTGTGTGTGTGTGTGTGTGTGTGTGTGTGTGTGTGTGTGTGTGTGTGTGTGTGTGTGTGTGTGTGTGTGTGTGTGTGTGTGGTGGGGGGGTGCGTTAGTTTGTGTGTGTGTGTGTTTCCATTCACTACTAATGCCGAGCGAGCAGAGCTTCTTCTTTTTAAACACATTGAAAACAGAACCACTAAATATTCCTTTCCTTTCACCCCCCCACCCCACCCTGCATGAATCTACCCCCCCCCCACACCTACCTATCTCACTACCTACCTACCCACCTACCTACCTATCTCACTACCTACCTACCTACCTACCTACCTATCTCACTACCTACCTATCTCACTACCTACCTACCTACCTACCTACCTACCTACCTATCTCACTACCTACCTACCTACCTACCTACCTACCTACCTACCTACCTACCTACCTACCTACCTACCCACCTACCTACCTACCTACCTACCTACCTATTTCACTACCTACCAATCTCACTACCTACCTACCCACCTACCCACCTACCTACCTACCTACCTACCTATCTCACTACCTACCTACCTACCTACCTACCTCTCTCACTACCTACCTACCTACCTACCTACCTACCTATCTCACTACCTACCTACCTATCTCCCTACCTACCTATCTCACTACCTACCTATCTCACTACCTACCTACCCACCTACCTACCTACCTACCTACCTACCTATCTCACTACCTACCTATCTCACTACCTACCTACCTACCTACCTATCTCACTACCTACCTATCTCACTACCTACCTACCTACCTATCTCACTACCTACCTATCTCACTACCTACCTACCTACCTACCTACCTACCTACCTATCTATCTCACTACCTACCCGCCTACCTACCTATCTCACTACCTATCTCACTACCTATCTCCCTACCTACCTCACTACCTACCTCCCTACCTCCCTCCCTCTCTGACTAACCACTAACACACCGAGGTTTCACGTGTAATCTCCATGAAGCCTTCATCCAATCCCCCTACCTACCTACCTCACTACCTACTTCACTACCTACCTCCCTACCTCCCTCCCTCTCTGCCTAACCACTAACACAGCGAGGTTTCACGTATAATCTCCATGAAGCCTTCATCCAATCCCCCTCGACACCTTCCTCTTCACCATGGAAGATCCATAGACTGTCACCCGCAGTATTGATCGGCAGGTTTAGTATTAATATCGATGGCTGTCTTGATATTATTATCTTCTCCCAGAAATAGAACCATTGATCGTGGGGGGTGGGGGGTGGGGTGGGGGGGGGGGGGGGGCGTTAGCTGAAGCAGATTTAGACCGATCAATAAACTCACAGAAGACCCTCACCAATCATTCTCACTTTTCCCCATCTCTCTAGTCTTCTTTTCTGAATTCTCTTCAATCAGTCGTTAGCTAATAAAGTATGGACTTTTTTCTTGAGATGGACAGACCATAATATACCTGTCCAGGGAGGTAACTAGGGTGTGAGTCCCTGTGATCCATTTATTCAGCGCCGACGCTGAGGCTTCAGGGTTTAACCAATCAGAAGGCCTAAGCCCTGTAATACAGCCAGGTTGATGATACGCTGCGATTGGTTGGGTGTGGTGACATGGTGGTCTCTGATTGGCCGCTGCTAAAATAAAGACACTGTCTGTCTCTCTGGTTCTTATAGCTTGTGTCTTTTATTGGATCCTCCATTCATATTTTCAGAGGAAAAAATGAGTTGGGTTTTTCCTCAGAAACAAGTGTTCTCTAGAACTAATTAAACGCAAACGTTTTTGTTTCTGAATTCTCATCTTCCCTCTTATTCTTCCTCGTCCTCCCCTCTTCCTGCCTCTTCTCCCCTCTTCCACCTCGTCCTCCCCCTCTTCCTGCCTCTTCTCCCCTCTTCCACCTCGTCCTCCCCTCTTCCTGTCTCTTCTCCCCTCCTTTTGCTCTTCTCTTATGGTCTCTTACTTCCTCCTCTGTCCTCTCCTCTCCCGCTCTCTTACCCCCTCTTCTTCCTCTTCCTCCCTATCTCCTGCTTCCTATTCTTATTCCTCCTCCTCGTCCTCTCACCTCCTCTCTCCCTCTGTCCCCCCAGGCGGCCCAGCAGATCATAGAGCTCCAGGAGGCCGCCCAGATCAACGCTGGGCTGCAGCCCGCCAGCCTGGGCCGTAACACCAGCCTCCACGACATGAAGACGGTGGTGAAGACGTGGAGGAACCGGCTGCCCATCGTATCCGACGACCTGTCGCACTGGAGCAGCATCTTCATGTGGAGGCAACACCACTACCAGGGTGGGTGCAGCACACACACACACACACACACACACACACACACACACACACACACACACACACACACACACACACACACTCTGTCGCACTGGAGCAGCATCTTCATGTGGAGGCAGCACCACTACCAGGGTGGGTGCAGCACACACACACACACACACACACACACACACACACACACACACACACACACACACTCTGTCGCACTGGAGCAGCATCTTCATGTGGAGGCAGCACCACTACCAGGGTGGGTGCAGCACACACACACACACACACACACACACACTCTGTCCCACTGGAGCAGCATCTTCATGTGGAGGCAACACCACTACCAGGGTGGGTGCAGCACACACACACACACACACACACACACACACACACACACACTCTGTCGCACTGGAGCAGCATCTTCAAGTGGAGGCAGCACCACTACCAGGGTGGGTGCAGCACACACACACACACACACACACACACACACACACACACACACACTCTGTCGCACTGGGGCAGCATCTTCATGTGGAGACAGCACCACTGACACACACACACACACTCACACTCACACACACGGAACACAAAAAGATGGGAACACGGGCGTTCGCACAAAAGGCATCGGCTCCCTTTCACTCCCTCACTTTCTCCTCCTTTCTCTGTTTCCTTTGTTCTTCTCCTCTCTCTCTCTCTCTCACTCCCTCTCTCTCTCTCTCTCTCTTTCTCTCTTCTGTCTCTCTCTCACTCCCCCTCTCTCTCTCTCTCTCACATTCCCCCTCTCACCCACATGCAGGTGTATAATTGGATACTTGTACCAAAGATAACTTTTCTGCTTCCAGCAAATATTTTGGGATTAGATGTGATACACACACACACACACACACACACACACACACACACACACACACACACCTGTGTGCTGTTCTCAGGATGTGGTCTGTCTGAAAGGCCAGTGAGCGGGTCCCCTCTGGCTATCTGTACCTTCCCAAATGTCAACTCTCTCCGAAAAACGCTCGCTCACTGCAGGATGTGGACAGCAAACGCACACACACACACACACACACACACATTATTACACACACTCACACACACGTAGTATTACACACACTCTCTACACAGTCCTATATACAGTGAAGAAAAGAAGTATTTGAACACCCTGCTATTTTGCTATTTCTCCCACTTAGAAATCATGGAGGGGTCTGAAATTTTCATCGTAGGTGCATGTCCACTGTGAGAGACATAATCTAAAAAAACTAAATCCAATGCATGATTTTTTAACAATTTATTTGTGTGATACAGCTGCAAATAAGTATTTGAACACCTGAGCAAATGAATGTTAATATTTGGTACAGTAGCCTTTGTTTGCTATTACAGAGGTCAAACGTTTCCTGTAGTTTTTCACCAGGTTTGCACACACTGCAGGAGGGATCTTGGCCCACTCCTCCACACAGATCTTCTCTAGATCAGTCAGGTTTCTGGGCTGTCGCTGAGAAACACGGAGTTTGAGCTCCCTACAAAGATTTTCGATTGGGTTCAGGTCTGGAGACTGGCTGGGCCATGCTAGAACCTTGATATGCTTCTTACGGAGCCACTCCTTGGTTTTCCTGGCTGTGTGCTTCGGGTCGTTGTCGTGTTGGAAGACCCAGCCACGACCCATCTTCAATGCTCTGACTGAGGGAAGGAGGTTGTTCCCCAAAATCTCACAATACACGGCCCCAGTCATCCTCTCTTTAATGCAGTGCACTCGTCCTGTCCCATGTGCAGAAAAACACCCCCAAAGCATGATGCTACCACCCCCATGCTTCACAGTAGGGATGGTGTTCTTCAGATTGTACTCTTCATTCTTCTTCCTCCAAACACGCTTAGTGGAATTATGACCAAAAGTTCTATTTTGGTCTCATCTGACCACAAAACTTTCTCCCATGACTTCTCTGTATCATCCAAATGGTCATATGCAAACTTAAGACGGGCCTTGACATGTGCTGCTTTAAGCAGGGGAACCTTTCGTGCCATGCATGATTTCAAATCATGACGTCTTAGTGTATTACCTACAGTAGCCTTGGAAACGGTGGTCCCAGCTCTTTTCAGGTCATTGACCAACTCCTGTCGTGTAGTTCCGGGCTGATTCCTCACCTTTCTGAGAATCATTGAGACCCCACGAGGTGATATCTTGCATGGGGCTCCACTCCGATTGAGATTGACCGTCATGTTTAGCTTCTTCCATTTTCTAATGATAGCTCCAACAGTGGACCTTTTTTCACCAAGCTGCTTGGCAATTGCTCCGTAGCCCTTTCCAGCCTTGTGGAGGTGTACAATTTTGTCTCTGGTGTCTTTGGACAGCTCTTTGGTCTTCGCCATGTTACAAGTTAAAGTCTTACTGATTGTATGGGGTGGACAGGTGTCTTTATGCAGCTAAAGACTTCAAACAGGTGCATCTGATTCAGGATGATACATGGAGTGCAGGTGGACTTCTAATGGCAGACTAACAGGTCTTTCAGGGTCAGAATTCTAGATGATACACAGGTGTTCAAATACTTATTTGCAGCTGTATCACACAAATAAATTGTTAAAAAATCATGCATTGTGATTTCTGGATTTTTCTTTTTAGTTTCTCTCTCTCACAGTGGACATGCACCTACGATGAAAATTTCAGAACCCTCCATGATTTCTAAGTGGGAGAAATAGCAAAATAGCAGGGTGTTCAAATACTTATTTTCTTCACTGTATATATATATATATATATATATATATATAATCACACATTTTCATTTTCAATCTCGAAGAATTGGTCTGCAGATGCATATCATTATGCACACTTCCATATTCACGCGCGCGCTCACACACACACCCACAAACACACAAGGTGTGCGCGCGCACACACACACACACACTTTCTCCCCTGCTCTGACTTTGAAGCCTTTCAGAGAGACAGCATTATGTCTTCAGTTCTTACAATAAACTCTCTGCTACAAACGTCAGATTTGTACATGGCTTACATTTGTCAAGAGATTTCATGTAATTTGCTCTCTCTCTCTCTCTCGCTGTTCATCCACTTTTTTATGTTAGTATACATAAACTACTGAAAACGATGGTTCTCTGCTATCCTAGATGTGAGTTGTGTCTCACTCCATCTCCCTCAGAGAATATTGGTTACATTTTAACCCTTGGTTTTATATGTTAAAACCAGTGAAAACTATGGTTTAAGAGAGGTTGAAAATTATTTTATGAAAGTGAAAATGGCTAATCTTTTGACTTGTGCCATTGCGTGACGGTGTACGAGACCAGCACACAACACGACATTTAAACAACACACAACACAAAATTTAAACAACACACATCACGACATTTAAACAACACAAAACACGACATTTAAACAACACACAAAACGACATTTAAACAACACACAGCACGACATTTAAACAACACACATCACGACATTTGAACAACACACAACACAACGTTTAAACAACACACCACACGACATTTAAAAAACACACAACACGACATTTAATCAACACATCACGACATTTAAACAACACACAGCACGACGTTTAAACAACACACCACACGACATTTAAACAACAACACACAACACGACATTTAAACAACACAGTTTCAGTGTTCCCGTTTCTTATGACGTGTGTCGGTTGTTTGCAGCCATTGTGACGGTGTACGAGACCAACACGCAGCACGACCCCAACACCAACAACGCCATGCTGGGGGTCCACGCCTCAGCGTCCGCTATCATCCAGTATGGCAAGATCGGACGCAAACAGGTACGGCCACACACTCACTTGATAACTACTGCAGCGCCAGTTTATTGGACTGGTTTAGTGAACGCACACCTGAACTTTAAAATCCCTGTTTTTAATTATTTTGATATGTTAACCATGGTGATTCTGGAACGCTTCAACAAAAATGTTGCGGTTTATGCCATCCAAGTTACATTCAGTTACAACGAATAGTCCATCCATCCATTAGCTATTCCGCTTATCCTATGCAGGGTCGTGGGAGGGCAGGAGCCTGTCCCAGCTGACACAGGGCAAGAGGCGGCCATTCAGCTAGCGCTGAACGATTTGCTCCTCAGGGTCTGATGAACGTAGCCCTGGATATCTTGCAACCTGTTCAAATAGACAATATGTTTGCTAACGTGATTTACCAACACTTTGTTTAATCTAATCATATAAGTAACCTCATTAGACCGTTTCTCAGGACATTTCGAGACCTATTAAAATAAATTTTAACTGGTGTGGACAGGCTTTGTTTTGAATTTTTCGTGTTTTTTTGTTGATTTGAACAGGTTGCAGGATATCGATGGTTATGTTCATCAGTCCAACTACTAGCATAACTGACCCCCCCCCCACCCCCCCCACTGTGATTAAACTAACCCCATTGAGATGGCCTCTCCCTCAGGGCTTGTGAACGTGGCGCTGAACATGCTGAAAAACAAAGTAGAGGTTTTATGTATCAGTTAACTAACCCCATGGAAATGGTTTCTCCCTCAGGGTTTGGTGAACGTAGCGCTGGACATCCTGAGTCGGATCCACACCATCCCCACGGTCCCAATCGTTGACTGCTTCCAGAAGATCCGACAGCAGGTCAAATGTTACCTGCAGCTGGCTGGAGTGATGGGGAAGAACGAGTGCATGCAGGTCAGTGCCAGAACCAGAGAGATACCAGTTAAAAGGGGAGTTAAAATTTTAATGTTACTAGTTAATAGGAGAGGTCAAAAGTAAATGTAACCAGTAAAAGTAGAGTTAAATAGTAAAAGAGTTACCAGTAAAAGTAGAGTTTAAAAGTTAGTCACCAGTAAAAAGAGAGTTCA
>JAPMUY010005592.1:272500-285000 GCA_026901105.3 Galaxias olidus
CTAGACTCTAGTTTGTCTGTGAACACAGCGGTGGGTTACTGTGGCGTAAGATGGAACCAGCTTCTTCTCTCTCCGCCTTTATTTTTTATTGGACACTAAAATGTTCACTTGTGGGGAATGAATGTGGGATGGGGGGGGGGGGGGATTATTGTATGTTGGACCTTTAATGTTATACTACTTCATGATGAAGGCATAATTAAGAGCACAAACAATATGCTCTGATAAAGCTGTGTTAATACAAAAAAAAACGAAAACTTGTGTCAGTCTTTTTTTCTCATCTCCTCTCTTTTCTTTTCTCCTCCCTCGCTCCGTCCGCAGGTGTTGTGGCTCCTCAGCTTCGACGACAAGAACACGCTGGCGGACGCCGTGGACAAGTATTGCATCGGCGTGCCGCCCATCCAGTGGTTGGCATGGATACCGCAGCTCCTCACCTGCTTGGTGGGGTCAGAGGGCAAACCCTTACTCAACCTCATCAGTCAGGTACGCTTAACCTTCACACCAACGTCACTTATGTTTATGTCCGGTGTTGTCATATTGTTTGGCGATAGTACAACTCTTGAAAGATTCTGCGTTCACGTTGAACTGATTTTGAAGGCAGTTTAGTAGATAATCACAGTGTGTGAAGAATTCTTTCAGTCACTATCCCTCCATCCTCCCCTTTACATCTTTACAACATATTCCCTTCTCTTCAACAACTCATCTTCCTCTTTATCGCTACGTGGGAGTGCGTGTGTGTGTGGCTGGGAGGGCACCAGTAGGCTCTGCCGAAGGCTAATTCCAATTAATGAACAACACTCCTGCCAAAGTGGACAGACTCCAGCGTTCTATTTACTCAATTAAACGTCCCCATCTTTCATAATGTCCCTTTCTAAAAGCAATTTATGGTGTATTTTTCTAAATCGAGATATATGCACGAAAATAATTATAAAGTTAATATCACCATGGCGTTGAGAGCGGCTGGAACAGAGCTCCCTAATTAAAGTACGGACTAATTTGCTTCTTCCTTTAATGGATTGCTATTTCCAAGCAATTTGTAGAGCGTGATTTTCAAGTGCACTACTACCCCATTCCACAGTTTTCTGGCTGAATAGAAGTATATATGAAGAAGGAATTAAAAATGATGGAGGGAGTGGAACAGAGCGAGCGAGAGAGAGAGAGAGAGATGAACAGACCATTAGCGTTAGATATGAAAAGATGTAAGAAATCTCATGGTTTTAATTTGAGTCATTCAGATGGAATGGTGGGTAGGTGGGCGGAGTTAAAGAGGAGGTGAAGTAGCCTGACAAGCCAGCTCATTGGCTCAGCAGTCGTAGCCTGGTTAACTGTGAGATGAATGAAGCCATCAAATGATTTGTTTTGAATGGGGTGCGGACGGCTTAATAAAGCTGAATATGACTGGTGGGTCAGGGGGGTGGGGGAAGAAGGGAGGTTTTGATTGGACGGTCAGGGTCGTAATGTCTACAGGGGGAATGGACTCTTTTCTGGCTCTGCCTCGTCAGCCTCTCTCCATTTGAAGGGCGAAAAGGTTTGACCTTCCTTCCTCTTTGTGCGTCTTTCTCTTTCTCCATCTCTCCCTCTTTCCCTCGCTTTCCATCTCTCCCTTTTCTCTTTTTTCTCTTTCTATCTTTCTCTCTCTCGCTTTCTCTTGCTTTATCTCTCTCTCTCTCTCTCTCTCTCTCTCTCTCTCTCTCTCTCTCTCTCTCTCTCTCTCTCTCTCTTTCTCTCGCTGTCTCTTTTTTCTCTTTCTCTCTTTTCTCTTTTCTCTCTCTCTCTCTCTCCTCCTCTCTCTCTCTCTCTCTCTCTCGTTCCTTTGTGTGAAAGAGAAGAGGTCTTAACTGCGTGAGCTCTCTCCAGTTGAATTATTTAGCGACACTCTGCCGCGCTGAGACGGCATGTTTTCAAAACGGACGTTGAAATATTGAGAGGGAGGGGGAGGGAGGGAGGGGGAGGGAGAGAGGAATCATCTAACACCCTCCTCATCCTCCTCCTCTTCCTTCTTCTTTTCTTTTTTCCAACCCCTCCCTCCTGAGGCACGATATGACACCCCTCATCCTCCCATTAGTGGTTTGATCCCTCGTTCTTTCTCCTTTCTCCTCTTTCATCTTGAATGCTCTGCTTAAGTACCACTTAAGCCCTCTCATCCTCTATTATCACTCCATCCTGCCCTCTCATCCTCTATCATCACTCCATCCTGCCCTCTCATCTTCTATCATCACTCCATCCTGCTCTCTCATCCTCTATCACCACTCCATCCTGCTCTCTCATCCTCTATCATCACTCTATCCTGCTCTCTCATCCTCTATCATCACTCCATCCTGCCCTCTCATCCTCTATCATCACTCCATCTTGCTCTCTCATTCCTCTATCATCACCCCATCCTGCCCTATCATCCTCTATCATCACTCCATCCTGCCCTCTCATCCTCTATCATCACTCCATCCTGCTCTATCATCACTCCATCCTGCCCTCTCATCCTCTATCATCACTCCATCCTGCTCTATCATCACTCCATCCTGCTCTCTCATCCTCTATCATCACTCCATCCTGCTCTATCATCACTCCATCCTGCTCTCTCATCCTTTGCTCATCCATTCAAAACTTTCTCTCCCTCTCTCGTTTTGCCTCGCCTGTACTCTTAAGTCTCTCACAGTCAATCGGTTTATTTATCTTTCTTTCTTTCCTTCTTTCTTTCTTTCTTTATTTCTTTCTTGTTAACTTCCTTTCTTGTTTTCTTTCGTTCTTTTTTTCGTTCTTTCTTTTGTTCTTTTGTTTGTTCATTCTTTCTTTCTTTCTTTCTTTCTTTCTTTCTTCCCTAGTAAAATCCAGTGATCTCTATTTCGGGTCTATCCTCAGAGCTGTAGTGTGCGTGCGAGCGTGCGTGCGTGCGTGCATGTGTGCGTGTGTGGGTGGGTGGTGCGTAGTGGTCTCCTGTCAGAGCCGTAACATGTGATCCTCCTCCTGTCCTCTAGGTGGGGCGTGTCTATCCTCAGGCGGTCTACTTCCCCATCCGGACTCTCTACCTCACCCTGAAGATCGAGCAGAGAGAGCGCTACAAGAGTGGTGAGCCGCCCTCCACAACCTGTCCACCATGGTTCATCTGTGCTTGTAAAATGGCCGAACCTAATGTTCATGTTCCAACAATGTTTGTAAGATGGCTGCTCCCAACGCAGTCTTAATGTTCAAACACTGATTGTAAGATGGCTGCCCCCAACGCAGTCTTAATGTTCAAACACTGATTGTAAGATGGCTGCCCCCAACGCAGTCTTAATGTTCAAACACTGATTGTAAGATGGCTGCCCCCAACGCAGTCTTCATGTTCAAACACTGATTGTAAGATGGCTGCCCCCAACGCAGTCTTCATGTTCAAACACTGATTGTAAGATGGCTGCCCCCAACGCAGTCTTCATGTTCAAACACTGATTGTAAGATGGCTGCCCCCAACGCAGTCTTCATGTTCAAACACTGTTTGTAAGATGGCTGCCCCCAATGCTATGTTTTTGTTTGAACCATGTCCAACAAATAGCTGTTAATGTGAAAAGAAGTCTGTCCTCAAAGCTCAATGTCAAAGTTTTAACCATGGTCATGGTTCAGTTTAATATTTAACTGGATTTTTTTACAAGTTTGCCGGTTTATTAAATTGAGTTCTCTGCCCGTACTGTAGCGATGTCCAGAGGGCAGAATTCTTTCTCAGTGATCTTTCTCTCTCTCTCCTTTATCCAACCTCTGCCCATTTCTCTCTTCTTTTCTTTTCTGTTTTCTTACCCTCCTAACATTGTTCTTTCTTTCTTCTTTCTTTTGTTCTTTCTTTCTTTTCTTTTCTTCTTTTGTTCTTTCTTTTATTATTTTATTCTTTCTTTCTTTCTTTTTTCTTTCTTTCTTTCTTTCTTTCTTTCTTTCTTTCTGTTTTTCTCCTAATTTCTCTCCTAGTGTCTCCCCTCTGTCCTCTCATTCTGTCTGTTCCTTCCCCTCTAATATTTTTTTTCTCTCTCCCTCCCCCTGGTTCTTCAGACTCGTCGGGCCAGCAGCAGCCCAGCTCGGTGGGCACCCAGCCCCACTCGGCCGGCTCCGACCCGGGACCGATCCGAGCCACGGCCCCCATGTGGCGCTGCAGCCGCATCATGCACATGCAGAGGGAGCTGCACCCCACACTGCTCTCCTCTCTGGAGGGGATCGTGGATCAGATGGTCTGGTTCAGGGAGAACTGGCACGAAGAGGTGAGACGGGGAGGGAGGGGGGGGGGGGGTCAGAGAGAGAGAGAGGTGTGTGAGGTTATGTCTGAGAGTCCGTGTGTGTGTGTGTGTGTGTGTGTGTGTGTGTGTGTGTTTCCAGACCATGTGTTTGTGTGTGTTTCCAGCTGGTTTTGTGGTCTGTGTTTGAGGTCGTCTTCAGACGTTTACACTAGGACCTCTATGAGGACTCTTCATCTTCAGACGTTTACACTAGGACCTCTATGAGGACTCTTCATCTTCAGACGTTTACACTAGGACCTCTATGAGGACTCTTCATCTTCAGACGTTTACACTAGGACCTCTATGAGGACTCTTCATCTTCAGACGTTTACACTAGGACCTCTATGAGGACTCTTCATCTTCAGACGTTTACACTAGGACCTCTATGAGGACTCTTCATCTTCAGACGTTTAGGAGGACTCTTCATCCTTATCTTCGTACACAACCAGTGTGTAGAAAAGTCACTGTGTGCAAACGACAGACGCTAGCCGAAACGATTCTAATTCAGATGAAGTTGGTCCGTTGAAAGTCTTATCTCTCGTAGTTCTGTTTCCCAGAGACAAACTGCAGTGTTGCAGGAGAAACAGCTCCACTTCTCCACTTCCTCACGAGAGAGAGAGAGAGAGAGAGAGAGAGAGAGAGAGAGAGATGGCTCTACTTAACACGTCTTTAAAACACGAGTTGAGGGAGTGAGAGTGAAGAGAGAAAAAAAACGCTTTCTCAGCTAGTTGTCGACTTCCAGTTTGCCCCTCGTGTTTTCAGGGGAGAGCTGACTTGACACCGGCCTCCAAATTGAACCTGGCGGAGCTGCAAAGTGTTTTAGCCATGCTCTGTACGCTGGATGAGGGGATGGAGGGGGAAGGGGGGGTGGAGGAAGAGGAGGAGGAAGAGGAGGAGGAGGAAACAGGTGATGGATGGGTGCGTTAGGCGTGGAGATTGGAGCTAGTGTTTTGGGGGTGTGTGTGTGTGCATGTGTGTGTGTGTTCACTGCTCTGAGTGGATGTGTGTGTGTGTTCATCCCTTTAACTTTAATCGTGTGTGTGTGTGTGTGTGTGTGTGTGTGTGTGCTCATCCCTTTATTCGTGGATGTTTGTAATTTGAGGTGTGTGTGTGAGTGTGTGTGTGTGTGTGTGTGTGTGTGTGTGTGCTCATCCCTTTATTCGTGGATGTTTGTAATTTGAGGTGTGTGTGTGTGTGTGTGTGTGTGTGTGTGTGTGTGTGTGTGTGTGTGTGTGTGTGTGTGTGTGTGTGTGTGTGTGTGTGTGTGTGTGTGTGTGTGTGTGTGTGTGTGTGTGTGTCATGCCCGGGGCACACAGCAGCAGCTGCAGCCTCTGTGCTTGGTTCCACTGAGCAGACAGAGACAGAGGCACACTGTCCTCCAACCCCCCCCCCATCCACTACTCCCCCCTTCCTATGGGAACCACCTCACCTGGCTGCACCTGAGTTTGTGTGTGTGTGTGTGTGTGTGTGTGTGTGTGTGTGTGTCCTAGACATGTTACTTACAGACACACAGGTTGTGCATAGCGAACGGTTACACAGCCTCTGGGAGTGACTAGCCGGCAGCTATGTGTGTGTGTGTGTGTGTGTGTGTGTGTGTGTGTGGCAACAGTGTCACGGCCCCTGCTGTTATCACACTGTCTGCACTTTGAAAAAGATTCAAGCAACTTGTATGGTGCTGAATAATAATATAATAATACTTTAGCCTTTGAAAGTGCTTTTCAACTAACTAAAGGATTCTGCGTTTCCATAGAGATCTCGATGAGGGTTCTCCCTAAGGTGAACACATCACAGAGTTTGGAGTTTGGCTTTAAAGATATGGATGGATCATTCATAATCATGTTGGGATCCTAACCTCTTAATCCCCCTTTTCTCGTCTTTCTTCTTTTCTCCCTCCGTCATCACTCCCTCTACCTCTCCTCTCTCCTCTCCTCTCCTCTCCCCTGCTCTCCTCTCATCTCCTCTCCTCTCCCCTGCTCTCCTCTCCTCTCATCTCCTCTCCTCTCCTCTGCTCTCCTCTCATCTCCTCTCCTCTCCTCTGCTACTCTCCTCTTCACTCCTCTCTCCTCCCTCTCCTCTCCCTCCTCCTTCTCTCCTCTCCCCCCCCCCCCCTCAGGTCCTGAGACAGCTCCAGCAGGGTCTGGCTAAGTGCTACTCCGTGGCCTTCGAGAAGAGCGGCACGGTGTCGGACGCTAAGATCACCCCGCACACGCTGAACTTTGTGAAGAAGCTGGTGTCCACCTTCGGCGTGGGGCTGGAGAACGTCTCCAACGTGTCCACCATGTTCTCCAGCGCCGCCTCCGAGTCCCTGGCGCGCCGGGCGCAGGCCACTGCCCAGGACCCCGTGTTCCAGAAGATGAAGGGCCAGTTCACTACAGGTCTGTTTATACATATAGTATATATATATATATATATAACCCTAACCCACCAAGCCACTGCCCAGGACCCCGTGTTCCAGAAGATGAAGGGCCAGTTCACTACAGGTCTGTTTATACATATAGTATATATATATATATATATATATATAACCCTAACCCACCAAGCCACTGCCCAGGACCCCGTGTTCCAGAAGATGAAGGGCCAGTTCACTACAGGTCTGTTTATACATATAGTGTATATATATAACCCTAACCCACCTAAACACCCCGTTTTCAAGAAGATGAAGGGCCAGTTCTGTTTATAGGGATATATATATATAATCTGTTTCAGTTTTATATATATATATATAATCCTAACCCACCAAGCCACCACCCTGGACCTTGTGTTCCAGAAGATGAAGGGCCAGTTCACCACAGGTCTGTTTCTGTTTGTAGATATACAGTGCCTTGCAAAAGTATTCACCCCCCTTGGCATTTTTCATGTTTTGTTGCCTCACAACCTGGAATTAGAACGGATTGTTTGAAGGTTTGCATCATTTTATCCAGAGAACATGCCTACAACTTTGAAGATGTGACTTTTTTTTTTATTGTGAAGCAAACACCAAATAGGACAAAATAACAGAAAACTTCAGCGTGCATAAATATTCACCCCCCTAAGGTCAGTACTTTGTAGAGCCGCCTTTTGCGGCAATTACAGCTGCAAGTCGCTTTGGATAAGTCTCTATGAGCTTGCCACATCTTGCCACTGGGATTTTTGCCCATTCCTCAAGGCAAAACTGCTCCAGCTCTTTCATGTTGGATGGTTTCCGCTTGTGAACAGCAATCTTCAAGTCTGACCACAGATTCTCGATTGGATTGAGATCTGGGCTTTGACTAGGCCATTCCAACACATTTAAATGTTTCCCCTTAAACCACTCGAGTGTCGCTTTAGCAGTATGTTTCGGGTCATTGTCCTGCTGGAAGGTGAACCTCCGTCCCAGTCTCAAATCACAGGCAGACTGAAACAGGTTTTGCTCAAGACTATCCCTGTATTTAGCACCATCCATCTTTCCCTCGACTCGAATCAGTTTCCCAGTCCCTGCTGCTGAAAAACATCCCCACAGCATGATGCTGCCATGCTTCGTCTTCATGGTGTGATGCCTCTTGCTTAGTGGTGTTGCAGCCTCTGGGACCTTTCAGAAAAGCTGTGTTTATACTGACAGATCATGTCACACTTAGATTACACACAGGGGGACTTCATTTCACTAATTATGTTACTTCTGAAGGTAATTGGTTGCACCAGAACTTTTGAGGGGCTTCATAGAAAAGGGGGTGAATACATATGCACATGCCAATTTCCAGATTTGTATATCCCAAAATAATATTTTATATATATTTTTCTCATTTCACTTCACCAATTTAGACTATTTTGTGCAGATCCATCACATAAAATTCAGATTAAAAAAACATTTAAATTACAGGTTGTAATGTAACAAAATAAGTAACTAGCCAAGGGGGGTGAAAACTTTTGCAAGGCACTGTATATTTATATATATATATATCCCTGGAGGGTTGATGGGTGAACTGTCAGGCTGACTGAAACCAACAGAGACACTTCAAAGCAGAGAGACGTAAAACCCCTTTCCCGTTAGGAGCGCCATCGAAATGTCTTTGTAAGGTGTTGTCGAATCTGGGCGTTGGAAAGTAGTGTTTGAACAGAGATAAACTAGTTATCTTTTCAGGGGTAAAAAGAGTGAGAGACAACAAGTTTAGAGAGGGTGAGAGGGTGGGACTGAGATGGAGAGAAAGGGGGAATGAAAAATTTAAATAGAGGGAGAGAAGGGGGAGGGAGAAGGACTGCGAGAGAAGGGGACAGATACTGAGAAAGAGAGAGAGAGAGAGAGAGATGGAGAGGGAGGGTGGGATGGATAGATAGATGGAGACAGACCACGCATGGCTTCCTCCACCGGATGTTAAGTAGTGCCAGCTGTTTGTTCTGTCGGCTCAGACCCCCGTCACCCGCCATCTGGGTCGCTAGGTGCGTGCCCACCGTCGCTAGCCATCAGGGCCCACGGCAACCGGGGGAGCGGGAGGAGCCACGGCAACGGTGCTGTCTGCGTTAGACGCTCCCCAGCTTCGGAAGGGTTTGTGGGCCGGAAAATATGAGTTTATGTGCGCTCGCATAACATTTGGCGGCAGGGAGGCGTTCAAATCCAATTACGACGAGAGTCATTTGCATGAGTTATTGTTTTATGAGTGTATCCGCTCCAGGCAACTTTTCAGAGGCGGGAGAATTATTTACACACTGCGGGGTGGGGGGGGGGGGGGGGGCTGCAGTTTTACATGAGTTCTCTTGTCAATAGAAGTAATTTTAAATTTCACTAATTTCACCTTTTTACTCTTTGAAGGATAAACGGTACCTAGAGAGAGAGAGAGAGAGAGAGAGAGAGAGAGAGAGAGAGAGAGAGAGAATATTCATAGATCAGACTAATGAAAAGACTGTTCTAATTTCAGTTGAAAATACTTTGCAGTCGGTATCAGGTGTCTTCTGTGTCCATGTGGTTGACCTCTGGTCTGCTTCTGTCTACCGGTGTGTGAGACTGTTTGATTGGTTGGTTGAACGGCTGAGCCAATCAGCTGGAAAGATGGTCTAGTGTCACCTGGGAAAATTCATTTCGACACTCACACCACACACACTTGTTCTTTCATTCTCTCTCTCTCTCTCTCTTTCTCTCTCTCCTTTGCTGACTTTCGCACTCTTTTTTTTATCACACGAGCAAACATGCAGTGGAAATGGAGCGTAAAGGTTAGTTCAGAGTAGTGCTTGTTTTCAGTCCGTTTGGAGGATGTGTGTGTCTTTTTATAGGTTTATAGGGACGTTTCATTAGCAGTTTGCAGTTTATTTCAATTGAATCTCCTCTCCCAGGGCTAGGGGAGGTCCAGGGAAAGACAAAAAGACCTCGTAAAACCAAACACTGCCTGAGTGTTTTGAAGGGGCTTATTTAAAGAGTTAAGAGCTTTTCCCCTTCTTAGATGGAGAGGTTTTTTAAAATGGCCTATTTTCTGCTCCTAGTTTCATTATGGCAGAGCAGCACAACAGGCCATTATGTGTGTGTGTGTGTGTGTGTGTGTGTGTGTGTGTGTGTGTGTGTGTAGGTGTGGGTGTGTGTGTAGGTGTGGGAGTGTGTGTGTGTGTGGGTGTGAGATGCAGCAATTTTCTTTGTGCATTTTTACCCAGAATTCCCCGAGGCTCTATTTTCCAACGATCCACCTGACGCTCAAGTTCCCATGTTTGCTCTAAGAAAAAGAAGGAAAAAAAGGCCCTTAACGTATTCACAGTACGCAGGCAAAGTGACGATGCAGTTTTTAGATGAAATCTGAACCCTGGTCCTTTTCTTCTCGCAGCCTTTTTGTCAAGTCTCTCATTTCCCCCAAGTTTAGATTTTTATCAACGTTTCCTCCACTTTGCACTGGTTCTCATGTTCAGAGGAAAATCACAGGCGCTCTGATTATTGCGGTCCAAATGGTTTCATTCGTTCTCTGTGTTAGAAGTAAAAAGGCTCGTGTAGGCCTCAGCTTTCAAAATGGTGGATTATTAAATATTGGTGTTAGGAAAAACATAGAAACTCTGACTATTGTGGCTTAAATGTGTTCTTTTATGCTGTATATTTTTGCGTGATAAAGACTTTTTTCAACCGAGGTTTATTCGATTTTTAGCTTCTTTTGTTCTGTTTACTTGTTTTCCGTTCACTTTGTTCCTCAAACCTTAAATTCTATTGTTTGTTAAACCTCCGACCCTCAAACATATCTAATAAATATCAAACATTCTTTCTTTTCTTTTTTCCCTTTTTCACCCTTTTCTTTCCATTCACTCTTCCTCCTCCTCCTTTTTGTCCTCCTCGTCCTCCTCCTCCTCTTCTTGCTCTCCAGACTTTGACTTCAGTGTCCCGGGGTCTATGAAGCTCCACAACCTCATCTCCAAGCTGAAGAAGTGGATCAAGATCCTGGAGGCCAAGACCAAGCAGCTGCCTAAGTTCTTCCTCATCGAGGAGAAGTGCCGTTTCCTTAGCAACTTCTCGGCGCAGACGGCCGAGGTGGAGATCCCTGGAGAGTTCCTCATGCCCAAACCCACCCATTACTACATCAAAATAGCCAGGTAAACACACACACACACACACATACTCACACACACATACTCACACACACACACACACACACACACACACACACACACACACACACTAACAGATCCCTGGAGAGTTCCTCATGCCCAAACCCACTCATTACTACATCAAAATAGCCAGGTAAACACACACACACACACACACACACACACACTCTCACACACACACACACACACACACACACTAACAGATCCCTGGAGAGTTCCTCATGCCCAAACCCACTCACTATTACATCAAAATAGCCAGGTAAACACACACAAACACACACACACACCAGCACACGCATATACTAACTCACACAAATACTGTACACTGCAGAACACACTTTGTCCATGCCCCCAGACCCAGAGTGGTTCTTCTGTGGTTTACCTGTTTCTCTTGCCTCCAGGTTCTTCTGTGGTTTAGCTGTCTCTCTCGTTCCTCAAGGTTCTTTTTCTGTGGTTTACCTGTCTCTCTTCCCTCCAGGTTCTTCTTCTGTGGTTTACCTGTCTCTCTCGTTCCTCAAGGTTCTTCTTCTGTGGTTTACCTGTCTCTCTTCCCTCCAGGTTCTTCTTCTGTGGTTTACCTGTCTCTCTCTTCCTGCCAGGTTCTTGTTCTGTGGTTTACCTGTCTCTCTCTCCCCCTCCATGTTCTTCTTCTGTGGTTTACCTGTCTCTCTCTTCCTGCCAGGTTCTTCTTCTGTGGTTTACCTGCCTCTCGTCCCTCCAGGTTCTTCTTCTGTGGTTTACCTGTCTCTCTCTTCCCTCAAGGTTCTTCTTCTGTGGTTTACCTGTCTCTCTCTCCCCCTCCATGTTCTTCTTCTGTGGTTTACCAGTCTCTCTCGTCCCTCCAGGTTCTTCTTCTGTGGTTTGACTGTCTCTCTCTACCTGCCAGGTTCTTCCTCTGTGGTTTACTGGTCTCGCTCTCTTCCCTCCAGGTTCTTCTTCTGTGGTTTACCGGTCTCTCTCTCTTCCCTCCAGGTTCTTCTTCTGTGGTTTGACAGTCTCTCTGGTCCCTCCAGGTTCTTCTTCTGTGGTTTGACAGTCTCTCTGGTCCCTCCAGGTTCTTCTTCTGTGGTTTGACAGTCTCTCTGGTCCCTCCAGGTTCTTCTTCTGTGGTTTGACAGTCTCTCTGGTCCCTCCAGGTTCATGCCCCGGGTGGAGATTGTTCAGAAGCACAACACGGCAGCTCGTCGGCTCTACATCCGCGGCCACAACGGGAAGATCTACCCCTACCTGGTGATGAACGACGCCTGCCTGACCGAGTCCCGCCGCGAGGAGAGGGTCCTGCAGCTCCTCCGCCTCCTCAACCCCTGTCTGGAGAAGAGGAAGGAAACCACCAAGAGACACCTCTTCTTCACTGGTGAGGTCTACCTCCTCCCTGGTTTTCCTGTGTTCTCTCGTTTCCTGTGTCGCTGCGCTTGTTGTTGTTTAGGGTTCTGGATGACGCTGTACTTCAATGGGTATTTTTATTATCAGGTTCACTGCTTCCATTATCTTTCACTGTCTTTGTAATCATTTATTGCATTTGACATAGTTTCCATCTCCTCTCTGTCTCTCTCTGTGTCGTCATTATTGGTCCTGGATCTCGCACTATCCTTACCTTACTCTTTTATATACAACTGATATTTTTCCTCAGCTTCTGTGTGAGGATAAACAACCTCCGCACACACACACACACACACACACACACACACACACACACACCCTCTGTCTCTCTCCCCCCCGCTTCCTCCCTCTCCCTCATCCATCCAA
>JAPMUY010005592.1:290000-302500 GCA_026901105.3 Galaxias olidus
GCCCTGGTTACACATAAACACAGGCTTAAAGCTGAAACTGCCCTGTATATATTTAACTCCCCGGGGACTCTGGCGAGGAGAGGAGAGGAGGGAAGGGAGGGAGGAGAGGCAGGATTATAGATGTTTTGGTGCTGATAGTTAAGACTTTTTTTACAGCGTCTGGAGTCCTAGGATCAATAAAAAATAAAACGGCCGTTTCGGTTGTGACACGTGTTTTGTTGCCCTCGACGACGACGGTGTGTTTGAAAGGCAGTGCTAGTTTTCCCTGGGTTATTATGGGGTGTAGGCTTTCAGAGAGAGTGTTTTTTAGAAGGTAACTGTAGCAGTTTTGTTTTGGAAAACATGAATGTTTACGTCAGAATAGTGTTTTTTTTTTTTCATATAATATATGCATAATATATCATCGTCTTTTTCTTAATTTTTTCTCTTTTCACTTAATTGTTTTCTTTTGAATGCATACTCCAAAAAATTATAGACATTTAAAGCCTGAAACGCCTTTTTGTATGTGGGTTCTTTTTTAATAGTTCAATGTTTTTTCTCACTAATGACACACACACACGCACACACACAACAGTTGCCCCTATTCCTCCCGGTTGAGTCTTCATCCTCTCTGGTCTCCTCGGCCCTCTTCTCTCTCAGGACACGGGGAAACTCAACGTGTCCTACTTCCGCTTCGACATCAACGACGCCACGGGAGACCTGGACGCGAACCGGCCCGTCCCCTTCCGTCTGACGCCGAACGTCTCCGAGTTCCTGACCACCATCGGCGTGTCGGGCCCTCTCACCGCCTCCATGATCGCTGTGGCACGCTGCTTCGCTCAGCCCAACTTCAAGGTGAGCAGACGCCATTTTGTCTCACTGTACGTCGCTGTTGTTATGGGATCTCGTATCTCGTTGTTGCCAGGAGGCAAGCTGCCGAGCCAGTTGGATATTTCTTTCGTTGGATTGTGTCTAAATGTGATATGGACGTTAAGAGAAATGGATTGGTACCTAAAACACATTTAAGTTGAACTTTATTTGCTCTATTTTGTTTCTATTCAGAGTTTTCTGACTAAATTTTTTGTTGTAATGGTTTGTAAAAGGATTGCTCGGTGTGGCTTATGTAACGCTTTCCTATTACAATTGTAGTTATGTAACGTGTCGACTCACTAACGATCATATCCATCCCTAATGTTTAATGTCGCTTGCATTACCTTATAAGAATTAGTGTTCAACTATAAACAAACAAAAGACATCACCAAAATAACCCCCCCAAAAAAGCTTAATTTATCAAAAGTTTGTATCCACTCCTCTCATGGTGTTGTAGAGTAGAAAGCAGTGCTGTTTGTGTCTTTTGTGTCAGCATTGTGAATTCAAACTCCGCGTTCAAAAATCTTACTTACAACATATCAAGATCTAAATCAAGATCACCGCTCATATTAAATAAACATGCTTTGCTTTGACTAGGTAACAAACTAAACAAAGAAAGGCTTGGTTGGGGTTTAAATAAACTGTAGTCACCTCAAATAAACTCAATCAAGTCGTGACATGTTGACAAAGCTGTGCGTATCAATCAAGCAGTCAGCTGAACTCCACGTACTCAAGCTCTGCGGGATGTGGCCTTAAAAACACAACAGCGGAACAATCAGTGGTGTGTGTGTGTGTGTGTGTGTGTGTGTGCGTGTACACACACATCTGGCCGTGAACCATAATGATAGGCCTGCTGTCTCTATCTATAGAACGAACTTGTTTCCTCCTTTGCTACAGACAAGGAGGAAAGTGAAAACTCTAAAGTAAACACTGACTAGTCGACAGACACATGGATGAAGAATATAATCAGTTAGATGTAGTTTAAGGTTGTCTGGATCCACGCTTACCTGTCTAGCTATTCTACCTGCCCACTTTGTGCCACAGCGCTATGCAACCAGAAAGCCCGAATGAAAAAAAAAAAATACAAATGGTAGGATTGATGGTGCATTTATTTTCTACTTTACTGTATCCACCAATCATACGGATCGGGGTGGTGTTGCTAGGCAGAGGTTGGGAATTCCCACAGTAGTGAAAATCGGCAAAATCAAATGAATTGAGGAACAAGAGGTTACATCACGTACAGGAAGTACTGCCTGCTATCTCACGTTCTGTTAACATTTGCCCTGTGTGTGTACTGGCAGGCTAGCGTGCTCACATTTGAAGGACACTGTTAATCTATATGGCCTAACTCCACTTGCCATTTATAAATGTGTCGTACTGGGCGTTGAAATGCTGACCTTTGACCTCTGTGGTATTCAGCGGTATGCCAAAAAATCCCACTGAGCTATTCAGAACACGCTGAGAAGAACCCACAAACTACCCCTACTACCACCTTCTTATTGTATGGAGACTCAAAATAAAGAGGCAACGGGAAGGAAACGTCTTTTTTGGAATGAAACACGCCCCAACACCCAATCTTTGGCGAAAGAGGGAGCAGTGTGGAGGTTCTTTTCTTTGTGTGCTGTGGTTTGTGTGTTTGCTCAGGGGGCTGCTTTAGGACATGGTGTACCTTGTTAAAAACACACACACACACACACACACTACAAACACAGTGCACGCTTACACAATCTTGCATCACAGTATTTAACACACAGTCGTCCCTGTGAGCCGTGTGTGTGTGTGTGTGTGTGTGTGTGTGTGTGTGTGTGTGTGTGTGTGTGGCTCCGTGATTTGTGCACTTTGTCAACAGTCCTGGGTGTTGCCAACTGCTTATTGCCTGCTCTTTTTTAGTTTTTAATAAAAAAACTTTAAAAACATAGCTTTTTTTTTTTCAAAGTTTTAATACTTTTCTTTTTATTTCTGGCTTATTGCTTTGTTATTGTGTTGTCAACGTTACGGGAGATTGAATAAAAATATTATTGATGTCTGATGGTTTGTAGAAAATACAAACTAAAGGGCCAATCAAGTCGCCTCCCTGTACTCATTTCCTTATTTTTCTCTTCTCCTATAGGTTGATGGCATCCTGAAGGCGGTCCTTCGCGACGAGATCATTGCCTGGCACAAGAAAACCCAGGAAGACACGTCCATGCCGCTGTCACCGGCCGGCCAACCAGAGAACATGGACTCCCAGCAGCTCGTTTCATTGGTCCAGAAGGCTGTGACGGCCATCATGACCCGCCTCCACAACCTGGCCCAGTTTGAAGGAGGCGAGAGCAAAGTCAACACCTTAGTGGCTGCAGCCAACAGCCTGGACAACCTGTGTCGCATGGACCCGGCATGGCACCCCTGGTTATAGAGAGGGAGGGAGGGGGGGAGGGAGAGAGGATGAGGAGGGAGGATGAGGAGGGGAGGGGAGAGAGGGAAGATGAGGGAGGGGAGGAGGGAGGGAGGGAGGGAGGGAGGGAGGGAGGGAGAAGGTGTTAAGAAACGACGAGAATGGGTTTAGTGGAGCCAAATGCAGCCTTAACACCAGTGTTAGACTGTATCTCCACTCATTCTGTCCTGGATCACACAGAGGGATGGACATTAATTTCTTTCACCAGGGAAAGGGGGATCTCTGCAGATAATGAAAGGGGGATCTGGACAGAGATCAAAAGAGGGGAAAAAGCCGATCCAGAGTTATCGTGCCCGACAGAAAGGTGGTAGGAGTAATAAAAGATGTTTTTTTGTTGTTGTTGCTACAAGAGATAATAAAAATCAAATGTAAACTGAAAACTGAAGTTCTCCAACTGAACGTGGTAGTTAAACGTCAACGCTTTTTGGAGGGACATTTTCGGATATGGTGGTGTGTTTTTCAATCTTTCTGCATCAGTTGTGATTTCTTCATCAAACACAAACTACTGCTTATTTTCAAACAAATAAATGTTGCTGAAACTATGTAGAGAACTATGCCATTTTTGTCAGGAAACTACATTACCCAAGATGCCTGTCGTCTTGAGCTTAAGCTAATCAGGAGCATGTAGTGTTCGCAAAGGGTAATAATGTTGGTCAAAGCTGTTTAGTTTTTATGTTCTGTGCGTTGAATTTCACCTTGTTATACATTGTTATACAAACCTACTGTGAGAAAAAGGGAAGAACAGCCGCTTTATAAAACAAAAATATACTGTTATTAAAATGCTCTGTTAGATGAACATTTATTTGATACCACCCAACATCTTGACTTGGGTACCCTTTATTCCTGCTCTTCAATATCTTGTCAATATCTTTTATTTATTAAAACAAATTATGTCTACTGTTGATCTTAAATTTTTGTTTTTGTTTTTAAATCTCCTTCAGAATGTTAGAATAATCTTGTTCATAGTTGCTGTTGGTTTCGGTTGGCTGTCTACCATGGTTTCAAACCATGTCCTTTATTCCAGAAGCCATTTTATTTTAGATTTTTCGATTTGCCTGTTTGCAGGTTGAGCTCTTTATTAGAACGTTTTGTTTGTTTTTGTTGGTGGTTTCAAACCATGTCCGCTATTATTCCAGAAGGCATTTTATTGTTTATTTTTCGATTTGCCTGTTTGCAGGTTGAGCTCTTTATTAGAACGTTTTGTTTGTTTTTGTTGGCTTCCTTTCAGTGGAGCGATATCAGGTTGATCGTGAGGAAAACTCACTGGCTGGTTTTCTACTTGTTTCACCTCTCCCCCATTTTGTACCCCAATGTGCATTGATACCTCTGGCTTGTACATATGCATTTTGTTATAATAAAATGCTCTTTTTAATAAAATTCCAGATTGTTTTGACACATTTTTTCTTTTTATTTGTCTGTTTATATTAGTCTCCCCCTCTTCCTGTTTTTTTTTTATTTTTTTATCCTCCATCATAACTTCCTGTTCAGTGATGTAAAGATGTATAGGTCCAAATTCAAGATGGCAGCACCCTCACTGAAACCCCTCTTTCTTATTAGCTTTATAATATGTTAAAACGTAAGAGCTATAAGGGATACATTAATTGCTTTTGAATTATCAAAGCATATTCTGTCTCAATCTAAGCTTAATTAGCTCATTTTAAAATACACTGTAACCCTGAAGCAGAATATCTCCCATGCCCAGGCCTCTCCCGCCACTCTGGACACCCAGGAGAGGTGCACCAAGCTGGGGTTAAGCTGAGCCTCCGTCTGCCATGGTTCCATGGTGGTGTGGGGGATTGCTAGACTGGCTCTGGGAATAATAACTTCACACCATTGGATGCCCTCGGACATAGTGGTGGAAATAAGTCTCCCTCTCTTTCTCTCACACTCTCTTTCTCTGATTTACTCCCTTTTCCACTCTCTCTCTCTCTCGGTCTGAACAAGCCGGTGTGGGTTTCTGTGTCTGTCGTTCCCTCACTGCTAAAACACACGGCATCTCTGACTCTTTCACACATCCAGACTAATGCCCCTTTTTTATGCTGGTGCCTCAACCCTCTCTCTCTCTCTCTCTCTCTCTCTCTCTCTCTCTCTCTCTCTCTCTCTCTCTCACCCTGTCTCCCATGTTCTCAGTCTCAGAGAAATAGTTTCAGACCTAATGCCCTGTTTTATGTTGGTATCCTTACTATCGCTCTCTCTATCCCTCCCTCATCCTTGGAGAATCCTTTAAACCTAGTGAAGGATCCTTGGAGAATCCTTTAAACCTAGTGAAGGCACGACAACTTTTTGGGATTAGCGTCTCAGCCCTTGGACCTCTCCAGAATCTCTGTGCACCTGGATCTGTCCCCAGAACCCCTGGACACCTGGGTCTGCCTCCAGACCTCGTGGAAACCTGAAAGACCCCTTCTTGAAACCCCAGAGCACCTGTCCCTTCTTCAGAACGCCTGGACACCTGGACCTCCTCAGAACCCCTAGACACCTGTGGGGCCCCTCTCCAGAACGCCTGGACACCTGGACCTCCTCAGAACTCCTGGACACCTGTGGGTCCCCTCTCCAGAACTCCTGGACACCTGTGCGTCTCCTCTCCAGAACTCTGGACACCTGTGGGTCTCCTCTCCAGAACTCTGGACACCTGTGGGTCTCCTCTCCAGAACTCTGGACACCTGGACCTCTCCAGAACCCCTGGACACCTGGGTCTGTATGCAGAACCCCTGGACTCCGGAAAGACCCCTTCTTAGAACCCCAGGGCACCTGGGTCTGTCTATAGAACTCCTGGACACCTGTGTCTGTCTACAGATTCCCCTATGCACCTTGAAGACCCCCCTTCATAACTCATGGGCAGCGGAAAGACTCCTCTCCAGAACCACGACAAAGAAGCAAAAGGTCTGGTGGAGGTCAATGGCGGCCCTCTGATAGCGCCTGGTCTGTCTCGGGTTTGAATAGGAGAAGAAGGAGGAGGAGAGGAGAGGACGGCGAGGAGACAGCTACGATAGGTCGTACAGAGCCTTTTGATGTGTGGCTGGTGGTCCTGTTTGAACGGGAGCCGTTTGAAGTGGCCCCTCTGTAGGAAAAAGAAGAGAGAAAAAAAAACGGATCTATTTCATGCCCCAGGTAACATGTTCTATTCAGGTTTAAGAAGAGGACAAATGAAATCCAATGGCAGAACACACACACAGTCTTCCACTCTCACGCTCCCACACACACACACACACCTTTTAATTTGTCTCTCTTTCTATTTGTGTCTCTCACAGATGTACACTTGGTTGTGTGTATGTCTGTTTTTCACTCTCTCTCTCTCCATCAGTGTGTGTCTCTCTCTCTCTCTCTCTCTCTCTCTCTCTCTCTCTCTCTCTCTCTCTCTCTCTCTCCCACCAGGGAAGTGTTGCATCTCCCCCCCCCCCCCGGGTGTGGTACAGGCGTCAGCACTGCTCCACTTCTGCAGATGTCTAGACTGATTGCTCAGCCAAGGTGGTAATTGATGCAACACACACACACACACCCTCACATATATATGCTACCTCTTGCCAATGTCACATCTACTGGCAAAAAAACCCAGAAAAAATATATATAGGATAATAAAAATGTGTATAATTTATAGTTAGTTGGTCTTTGGTGGAAATGTAACAGTCACAAAAGGGAGGGACTGTTTTGGCTTGCAGTGTAATTCAAACATAACCGTTTTTTTTTTTCCCGAGCTAAAATCCCTTCAGGGGCTAAAACTTTCTCACACTTATCTTTCATTTCCTTCTCTTCTGGCAGAACGCATCTCTCTCTCTCAATCTCTCTTTTTCTTTCTTTCTTCTCATCCCTCCCTCCATTCGTATAGAACATGAGATTGTGAGATCATAACGACATTGTGACATCATAACGACATTGTGAGATCATAACGAGATCTTTCAGGGGAGTCCTTGGAGAGTCCTATCCTTTTTAGTCCCACCTTCATTTCTCATTCTACCTTTCTCTATCCATAGCTTTTTGTCTGTGTCAATTTGCCTCTTCTCTTTATCACCTTTTCTCTCTACCGCTCCGTTCTTCCGTCTTTATCTGTCTCCCTTTCCATTTCTCTGGTGCTATCTCCCTCTAACTTTACACACTCTCTCCTTTTCAATACGGGAATGTGTACTTGCCTAAGCAATGAAAAGAGAATGAGTGTACAGTATGTGTCTATATGTTGTATATTTTTTATAATAATATAAAATATTGGAAACCACTTTTTATTTTTGTTTATTATTTTTTGGCACAGGTCAGAGATAGACTTGTCTTAGGGACAGAGTGTATATAACTCTAATAATAATATTGAACATTTACACCACTACCCAGTCTTTCATTCACATCCACTTTATAGCTAATTTGAATATTTCTGTAAAATTACAATAAAGGCACACCTTATTTGCTCATGTTAATTGATTCCTATGTGGCCAGCATGCAACAGAAATTGTTTCACTTCTAAATGAGATACCTCCATCCAAACACTCCTTTCCCCAGAAGATTTATTGTTGCACATGAACAAACGGTGAGGTTAACCCTTTTAATCTATGAAATCAAATGTGGAGGCACGTATTTTAGTGACGTATACAAGCCTTGAACAAATATTTATTACCGACACGCGGCTACTGTGGTAGAAGCTGTTGAGCCGGAGGTTTAAAACCTGGTTATTGTTCGTGTGGCAACAAAGGAAATGCTCTGCTCCCTAATCCGCTTTCTCTCCAAAGCGATCCATCACTCAAGATCACAGCAATGCTTGTGACTGAAGTGTATGAATTGGATCTTAACATTGCGGGTATAGAAATCTCCTTACCATCGATGTCAACAAACCATATTAATCCAAATGGAGATTACAGTGCGTGTTGATATTGTGTTATCCCATGCATATCTCTCATCACGAGCATCCAAGGATTTGTGTCGCGCGGTGACAAAACTCCATTAAACTCCGTAATGGATTATTGTCATTCCGGCCTGCGCGCAGAGTGATTGTTCATCTTTCAGCGATCCATTAGAATTTCAACAGCCTGCGTGACGTCACATTGTTATGGGTAGCGAGGTGGGCGTCTGTGGAATATTATGTGTGCTTATGCCACAGAATTGGGTCGGGGAGTTTTAATTACGCCACATTTATAGTGTATGCATCCTGGATAATGGATTTGGTAGAATCATTTAAAGTTGTTTTTATTTCTTGCCTTTGTTAAGGGATTAATTTTCTAATGCGACTTTTAGTTTGATACTTTAGATTTCTTTTCTCATTGAGCGACCATTGTATTGTCTGATGGCATCCAGCATGTCCTCTTCAGCGTGGTAATTATCTGCATTCAGCACGTCTTTGTTCTCCATCAGCAGTAGTAGCAGCAGTAGCTGGCTAGTCTCTATCTAGTCAGTCCTCACATCCTCTACCAATTACCCCTCTCTCCTCCTGAAGGACTCCCCTGACGGACTGGCAGCGACGAGGGAAGAGGAGAACAGAGAGATGCTCCTGGTTGACTGACACTCTCTCTCTCTCTCTCTCTGTCTCTCTCTCTCTCTCTCTCTCTCTCTTCAGCTTTGTCTTCCTCTCTCTCTCTCTCTTCTCTCTCTCTTCAGCTTTGTCTTCCTCTCTCTCTCTCTCTCTTCTCTCTCTCTTCAGCTTTGTCTACCTCTCTCTCTCTCTCTCTCTCTTCTCTCTATCTCTCTTCAGCTTTGTCAACCTCTCTCTCTCTCTCTCTCTCTCTCTCTTTCTCTCTCTCTCTCCAGCTTTGTCTCTCTCTTCCTCTCTCTCTCTCTCTCTCTTCTCTCTCTCTCTTCAGCTTTGTCTACCTCTCTCTCTCTCTCTCTCTCTTCAGCTTTGTCTATCTCTCTCTCTCCCTCTTTCTCTCTGTCTCTCTCTCTCTCTACACAGCTTTGTCTACCTCTCTCTCTCTTCTCTCTCTTCAGCATTGTCTACCTCTCTCTCTCTCTCTCTCTCTCTCTCTCTCTCTCTCTCTCTCTCTCTCTCTCTCTCTCTCTCTCTCTACACAGCTTTGTCTCTCTCTTCCTCTCCCTCTATCTCTCTTTCTTTCCCTTTTCCTCTCTCACTTTTCCTCTCTCTCGCCCTCTTCCTATCCTCTCGTCCTCTCTTTTTTTCCCTTCATGCTTTTGCTCTCTCTCTCTCCCCCGCTTCCTATGCACTCTTTCTCTTTCTTTCTCTCTCCACTCTCTCTGTCCCTCCATTTTTCTCCCTCTCTTTCTCTCCCTCCACTTTCTCTTTCTTTCTCTTTCCATTCTCTCTGTCCCTCCGTCTCTCACTCTCCGTCTCTCCCTCTCTTTCTCCTCCCCCAGGTGCCCGACCGGGTGATTTAATTTGCTTGGTAATATCAGGATTGGCATGTTCAGCCCAGCTTCACTCCAAAGTGAAATTGGACAAGGGCATTGGAGCCTCACCATGTAAAACTGTCTCACCTTGACAGCTGTTTGAGTGGCCAGTGGGTTGCTCTGGGGAGGGAGGGAGGGAGGGAGGGAGGGAGGGAGGGAGGGAGGGAGAGCGAAGAGCAGGATGGGATCGTAGAGGGGAGCAGGGGGAAATGAAAGAGTTTGAAAGGAGGAATTAAAGGGAGGAAGAAGAAGAAGAGACCTCTAGGGAGGTTAGAGGACAAGAAAGAGGAGAAAAGAAGTGTAGAGCGGGGGGAAGTGAATGGAAAAGGTAGAAGGTTAGAGGAGAGGAAAACAAAATGGAGTCAGAGGAAGTAAAAACTCCTGGAATGGAGGATGAAGTGGGGGAGCCGTTGGAAAGAAGATGCCTGTAAAATGTATTATTATTATTATTTAAAAGTGCTTTTCAAAATACACAAAAGACACTTAACGTGAAAACAAGTAAAACAGTAAAATAAAATAGGTGGAAACGAAACAAGCATGATCAAGGAGCATAATCACACAGAATTGAAAAAACAAAAGGGAAGGCTACTGGAAGGCCTGAGTGAAGAGTGAGGCGTTCAGAGCTACCGTCTGGATTCAGGGTGTCTGGCATTAGCAGCGAGGGGGTCCCATATTCGCTTCGGTGTTGCACAGCTAAAGGTATGGTGACCCAACGGAGCGACGATGTCATAAAAGACTCCTAATATGATGAGAGGAGTGGGGGAGGGGGAGATAAGACTCCGAGAATGACGAAAGGTGTGGGGGAGGGGAAGGGCGGATGACAGAAATGGCATGTCCATCAATCACCAAACCATTTCCCAGAATTCCACCGGGGAACCCGCTTTGTTACCATCACAGCGGGATGTCAAGCAAACAAGGTGACCAATGAGGAGCGGACCTGTTAGGTGTCACTGTTCTGCCCGGCGACAAACTGCTAGATCTAATCCAGTTTGTCCAATCAGATCACTGGGAGACAGGCCTTTTCAACAGGCCTCGTCATTTTTTTTACTTTATGTTTCTCTTTATTATGGCATCCTCATAATCATGATAAGAGCTACCATGAAATTAAATATTATCAAAAATGTAGTTAATTCATCTACATAAATTCTGATTTACATTCCTTCTGGATTTTTAAATGTAAGAACTATATGGTTATTTAAATTGCCCCTCGTAATGTGTCTGCCCTGTGTCTTGTGCATTTTGAAAAGAGAACCCTCTGTTGAGTCTGGCACATACAGTGGTTTTGCAGGTGCAGTAAAGGGTAGCTCCTAGTACCAAAGAACACAGCAGAGACTGGGTATGTACTGCAGGTCTGGCCCGGCCCTGACAGAAACAGAGGCCAGGTCGAAGACTGTCCAGTTGAGCGTGTCTTAGACCCGTCTACGGAAACACAGACAAACACCTCGCTATTCCCCCCTGGGCTAATAAGTTAGCGAGCAGTTCTTTGACTCCGTGGCTGCTGAGACAGCAGAAGGAGATGCTAATCAAGTTCACTTTCTTTTTTTTTGTTTTTTGTTGCTGTGAAGCGAATGGGCGTCCATTGGGTGGATGTCATCCTGTCAAGGCTGCTGTCACATCTAATGTGTCACGTTGCGATGACGAACAGCGATGCATGCTGGGAAAGGATGAGAGGTGTGTGCCCGTGTGTGAGAGTGTGTGTGTGTGTGTGTGTGTGAACAGTGCTTAGCTGCTGGCTTTTTAAAAGGGGATCACTGAAATATTAAAAAAGGAAAGCTGATCGAATCACATAGTCCAGAAAATAACTGCATTTTGATGTTGTTTCATTTAGTGTGACACGTCTTCCTTACACAAGTTTTGGAATACACACACTCCATTCGAACCAAGCTCTATTTAGCTGAGAGAGAGAAAGAGAGAGAAAAGGTAGAGAGAGAGAAGGAGAGAGAGAGAGGAGAGCGTAAATGTGGAGAGAGAGCGAGATAGAGAGAGAGGGGGGGAGAGGGAGGGAGGGAGGGAGTGAGAGAAGAGCAAATATAGAGAGAGGGATAGAGACGGGAGAGTATAGGGTAGAGAGAGGGAGAGAGAAATAGAGAGAGAGAGAGAGAGAGAGAGAGAGAGAGAGAGAGAGTGAGAGAGAGAGAGAGAGAGAGAGAGAGAGAGAGAGAGAGAGAGAGAGAGAGAGAGAGAGAGAGAGAGAGAGAGAGAGAGAGAGAGAGAGAGAGAGAGAGAGAGAGAGAGAGAGAGAAATGGAGAGAGAGAGTAAAGGTGGAGAGGAGAGAGAGAGAGAGACAGAGAGTAAAGGTAAAGAGAGAGAGAGAGAAATGGAGAGAGAGAGTAAAGGTAGAAAGAGAGAGAGAGAGAGAGACAGAGAGTAAAGGTAAAGAGAGAGAGAGAGAAATGGAGAGAGAGAGTAAAGGTAGAGAGAGAGAGAGAGAGAGAGAGAGAGTAAAGTAAGAGAGAGAGAGAGAGAAATGGAGAGAGAGAGTAAAGGTAGAGAGAGAGAGAGAGAGAGAGAGAGAGAGAGAGAGAGAGAGAGAGAGAGACAGAGAGTAAAGGTAAAGAGAGAGAGAGAGAAATGGAGAGAGAGAGTAAAGGTAGAGAGAGAGAGAGAGAGGGAGAGAAGATCTGTGTCCAGACTCATTTCTGTCTCCAGTGGAGGGAGACCACCTACTTAACCAGGTCAGACTACAGGGACGATAGCAGATCACAGCCCATCAGACATGCATAGTGGAGCGCTGATGTCCCTGATTAGCACCAGGGTAGAAAAGCTTGTGGGTTCACATTTCTAGTTAACATACATTTAATTTATTGCTGTAGTGTTTTATCATTATGGGATGGATCTTTAGATGTCATATATGACCTCCGAGGTGTCGTGCAATGTGAGCTCTATTTTTTTCTTACG
>JAPMUY010005592.1:307500-315000 GCA_026901105.3 Galaxias olidus
GCAAGTATATATGTAAATATATATATATAAAATGTATATATATATATAAGTATATATGTAAATATATGTATATATATAAAAAGTATATATATATATAAGTATATATGTAAATATATGTATATATATATATAAAATGTATATATATTTATATAAGTATATATGTATAATATATATATATATATATATATATATATATATATATATATATAAAATGGATATATATATTATTTATGTACTTAAAATTTTGCTTTCCCTGATTAGGTTTTAAAAGATTTATAGGACACTATTTTGTTCACTCTGAGAAAAAAACAATAGTTCTGCTGATTTGCTAACATATTTTTATTTTTAAAGTTTGGAGTTCACCCAGTGGACCTTAAAATCGAATCCAACCATTTGACCTGGTACTGTTGCTTGTTAGTCTTTAACTTCAATTAAGATGTGAGTAAATGTGATCAGGTTGTCAAGCATCAATACCGTTTTAAAATTTCTTAACCAATAGGATGTTACATATCAAAAAAGCGCAGTGCTAAAGTCATGGTCGAGATACACGTTAATGAAGTGGCATATAGTGAAAGTCACTTTGAAAGCAGAACCTCAAAGGGAGAACCTTTTATTTTAATAACTTTTTTGACATTTTAATAATAATGTTACACAGGCCTTTTGATGAGGGGGCCATTTTGTGTCATGGCCACGTCTTTGATCTCCTCAACATGGAGGTTTTATAGATTACCTACCTCGGGGACACGGGCCTTCTGGAGTAATGTCAGCGCTTTACACAGCCTTGTTAAAAATCAGAAGCCTTAGCAGATTGAACATGTATGTATACATGTACAAGTTTCGTGTGTGTGTGTGTGTGTGTTTGCGTGAGTGTGTGCGTGCGTGCGTGTGTGTGTGTGTAAATGTTACCGAATGTTTCTTTGTGAATGGATGTCTATGTGCGTGTCGTGCATGTGTGATCCCATGACAGGTTGCCTGTGCGGGTGTACCTATGTGTATGTTTTTGTGTGTGTGTGTGTGTGTGTGTGTGTGTGTGTGTGTGTGTGTGTGTGTGTACGTGTATGTGTGTGTGTATACCTTTTGAGGACAGGTCAATGCCAGAGGATCATTAGAAACAACATTGGTATCTGCCCTGTCACCACGTCCCAACGAGACACACACACACACACCCACACAAACCCACAGGGGACAGTTGTCAAATAAATCAGTGTGCGTTGGACCTCCGCTGTAGGACAGCTGACCCTATCACACTCCCCTGGAGGGCCGGTGGAGACACCTCCAAGGTAGTAATAATTAAAAACACTGATGACGATGTCACCATTCATAAATCACTTTGACCACGCAGAGAAGAAGGTGTGTGTGTGTGGGGGGGGTGTATGTGTATGTGACTGTGTTGTGTAGTGTGTAGGGGGGGTGTGGTGTGTGTTTGTGGGGTTGTGTGTGTGGGGGGAGTGCGTAATGTGTGTGTGGTGTCTGTAGATGTGTGTGTGTGTGTGTGTTTAGGTGGAATCTTCCTTTGTGAGTTATAACTGCATACTTCACATGGACTCTGTGATGTCATTTAGATACATCCCTGTTTTATGCTGTCAATAAACGATGGTGTGTCTAAAATGTATAGAAACTACAACAAAGAGATTACAAAAAGGAGGCAAACATCCAGAGTAAAAGTATTTCTCAAAACGTGGGTGTCTTTGTGGCGTATTTGTGTTTTTTTTTTTAACAGCATCCATGGAATCCTGTGTGTGAAATGCTTTAGTTTTTTATTAACACATACATAAAACAGTGTGAGCTTGCACACAGCGTGCTTGTGTGTGTGTGTGTGTGTGTGTGTGTGCGTGTGCGTGCTTGCGTGCGTACGCACAGTATGAGTGTGTGCGCCTTCTCGTTCTGTGAAAGGCTGCCCCCAAAGAGAACCGTGTGATAAATTGTTGACAGCCTGCAGTAATTACTGATCCGGGACCCGATGGCGTCAGCCGGCACATCCAGAGAACGGAGATGAAACGCCGGATTTTTTCAATCTACTGGCTCGCCACATAATATAGAGATGCGCCCATTTGATCAGCAGTGAAATCTGCTCAAACCTATTATAATTGGACTCAAATGTTCTCTGTTTTTTTATTTCTGCATTGAAGGACTGAACAACGGACAGCGCTGGTTAATTTTAACTTGTGCTTTTTCAATTCTGCCTTCAGGTGTCTTTGAAAGTCATTCGTGCGACGGAAACTACATCACGCGTCGCACGCGTGAAAAAATAAACAGGGATAAATTAGGAGCTCTTTGAGTTCCTGTCGAAGCCCTTTCTGACATTTAGTCAGTGTTTGTATTCCTCTGTGGGTGACCTGTCAATGAATGATACGTTCAATCAAATCGTTCTATTCATCGTGTGGAAGTGGACTAATTTCAGGGGTTGTGTTATGCTGGTGATTTAGTGCTATTGATATTCTCTCAATTATGCACTCATTCAGTCACTGGCAGCATGGTAATAGCAACAGGAAATCCAAAATGACTTTGTACTCGATTGATGTTAGGAATGTGAGAAGGCTTCTTGGGTACGCAGCTGTTTGTATTGAAGGGTCCTGGCACTCGCGTTCATAGCTTAGAAATAGAACGTTGTAGAATGTATTCAGACAGTGAAGTGATTACTTTCAATGAACGTAGAGGGAGAAGACCTAGATCATAACACTGAAGTGTCGTGTGCTGGCAGGGGTACAATGGACAGAGTAGAATGGATATCTTTGTAAAAAGACAGCCACACACACACACACACACACACACACACACACACACACACACACACACACACAGAGAGAGAGAATACAGTTATACACTCACCAGAACTGTTCACCATCACTGCGTGGGGCAGACATTTCATCTGAGAAATAAATGTTTCCACATAAAAGACCATTTTTACACAAGAAAATAGGCCACACTTTGACTGGTAGGGTAAATGTGCAAAGCTAAAAAAAAATCTCAAGCACATAACAAGCGTTACATGTAGTTCTTTTTTGATCTCGGAGCCTCTGCAGTAGCCATTATCCATACTTTGTCAAACAACATTTCCCAGTGAACACGTTAATGGCATGAAATTTTCCTGTTGAGACTCTAGGACTAAATGGTAGTATTATTCTATATTTGCATTCTAGGATTTACCCAGAAGGCATAGAGGTCTGTCACTTTGTTTCTTAGCAAGAATGCAACTTCCTGGCTGTGTCCAATTCGGCAATGTGGCTGCACACACTGCTGTAGAAATGCTTGATATGGTCTCGGTTCTAAGCATAGTTTTTACTTTTGTGAAGTGTCTTTCTCAAGTACATAGTTATAGGTTCTATTTTAAAAGATAAGTACCAATGTGTGTAAACCTTTTTTTTTTTTTTTTTTTACCCACATGCCTGTTCAACGATTTACCTTCACTTCAAATTCTTTCATGATCGTTGTTGAGTTATTTAGTGATTGGCTTCTTGAAGCCATGGCGTCCTATAGCTCAATCCTCCATAGCAGTAATTCTACATCATTACTAGCATAACTCTAACCCTATACTACATCATTACTACCATAACCCTATGCTTCATCTTACTATCATAACCCTAATGCTATACTACATCATTACTACCATAACCCTATACCACATCATTACTACCATAAGCCTATGCTTCATCATTACTATCATAACCCTAATGCTGTACCACATCATTACTAGCATAACCCTAACTCTATACTACATTATTACTAGCATAACCCTACACTACATCATTACTAGCATAACCCTAACACTATGCTACATCATTACTAGCATAGCCCTAATTCTATACTACATCATTACTACCATAACCCTGTACTACATCATTACTAGCATAACCCTATGCTTCATCATTACTATCATAACTCTAACCCTATACTACATCAATACTAGCATAACTCTAACCTTATACTACATCATTACTAGCATAACTCTAACGCTGTACTATATCATTACTAGCTTCTCACAGCCATGTAGGATTCCAATTAAAAGCAGGAGAACATTGGACCTATATGATAAGAATATAAACCCAGGGAACGGTCCAATGAGAGTCCTTCAAAACCGGTCAGAATCATTTAAAGAAATCCCATTATCAACATTCTGAGGTGTGAGAGAGAGAGAGAGAGAGAGAGAGAGAGAGAGAGAGAGAGAGAGAGGAGGGAGGGGGGGGGGGGGGGGGGGGGGTTGGAAAAAGAGGGAGAGAGGGAAGGAAGATATGGAGAAACAGAGAGAGAGAGAGAGCAAGAGAGAAAGGGGGGGGGGGTTGGAAAAAGAGAGGGAGAGCGGGAAGGAAGATATGGAGAGAGAGAGAGAATAAAATAAATGGAAGAGAGGAAGCTAGAAAGAAAGAATGTGTGAGAGAGAAAAAGTGTAATAAAAAGGATCTGTTTAAAATTAAGATGGCTTTGCAATGACAGAGAATGTATGAAGGATGAAAACCGTTCTGAACGTAACCAGGGCGACAAGGTGACGATGATTATAAATTCACTGTACCACTCCCAAGCAATCTGACCACGAGGAGCAGCTCATGACTTAAGCAGATACTGGGGTCACCTTGGTCAATTTCTCTGTCTGTCTTTCTGTCTCTCTCTCTCTCTTTCTCTCTCTCTCTCTCTCTCTCTCTCTCTCTCTCTCTCTCTCTCTCTGTGTCTCTCTTTCTTTCTTTCTTTCTTTCTTTAGCTCTCTCCTCTCTTGCTTTCTCTCCCCTCTCTCTCTCCTTCTCTCACCCCCTTCTTTCTTTCTTTCTTTCTTTTTTCCTTTCTTTCTTTCTTTCTTTCTTTCTTTCTTTCGCCCCCCCCCCCCCTCTTTTTCTCTGCCTGTTCAACTAAGAGACACTTGTGCTTATTTGAAACATGCATGGAAGGGAATGGAGGGCACGAGAGTCCACTGAGCTCATACATGTCTCCTTCAGACTGGGAGCCTGTTCAAGGCTTTTTACGTACGTGATAAGGAATTGATTTTATATTAAAAAATTATATAATTGTCTCACAGATAGTTACTGGCCCAACTCATTTTCAACAAATGTCTTCCAATAGTACTTGGATGCAGTTGTGTATAGATTTATTGCACTGACTTACTACTCGAAATGAGGCAATTTGAACTTCATAATTAAAAAAAGGTTAAGGATGAGATTTTTGTTTAACCAGGCTTCATCTACAGCATAATATGGCTTTATATAGATTTATTGAAGTGACTGAAATGAACTGTGGTATCTTGGTGATGAATAAATCACTTTTAAAACATCTGGTTTTAAAAGTCCTGAATGGTTTGTTTTGCTAGCCGTTGCTAAGCTACTGGACGTCCCAGCTCACACACCAATCAGTAATCCCAGTTTACGATTTATTCCACCATTTTACAATGAATCATTTCAAACATTAGAAGGGTTTCAAGTGTGTGTTATTTACCTAACCACCACATCTTAACCACCTCCAAAATCAGCAAAAAATCACATCTTTTGTGTAGTTTTTTTAAGATTCGTCGAGCGCTCACCGGGTTTAACAAACAATAACAAGGTAACAAACTAAGCCCAGGCCTTTTGTTCCCCACACTCTACATTGATTCCACTAGAGAGTTTCTACTATAGCTTTCTCCTAATGGATGCTGATCTGCTGACATCCTCCAGGGGAGATGGCCTATTAACGCCTGCCTGAGACTCATGGGGCCATTTTTTATTATTGCAGTCATTAGTGACATTCATGTTCCCTGGTGGGAGCTTCTCTCCTTCTGAGAGCTCTGGAAGGGCGGAACCCTGAACCTTTTATGGATTATGTTTTGGTTTAGTCAAGGCTTTTAGACACTTTAATGTCCTACTCTGCTGTTTGACCTTTTGTGGATTCTATCGAACTCCTTCTCAGCAACTTTTTGCGAGGCGGCTACGCTTTTGTTTATGTTTAGGTTGCAGACCAGGGCTTTAAGGATTTCTCAGTCATCAGGGAACGCTGCAATAATCTTTACTGATATCATAATTAGTTCTCAAAATAATACCATTTAAATAAGTCCCATAACAGCAAAAAAAATATAGCAATAAAAAAAAAACTTTCATCCAATTAAGAGTAAAAACCAATTAAAAGTATAATCAGTGAGTCCTATTACTAACTAATTACCTCATGGTCAAATGTCTATATTGACCTTGGTCACATATTCACACAAAACATAAGCCCACACACAGACACACACACACACACACACACTCACACACACACACACAGACACAGACACACAAAGATGCATGCGCACATAAGATAGTGTTCAGGGGTATGTCATTTATAGTCATACATTCACTGATTCATGCCGGGGATATTTTTAACGATGTTTTACGTTCAAGCAATGGCCCTTGTATGACTTAATGGGGGAGGGGGGGGGGGGGGGTAGTTATGGGAAAGAGCAAGATGGGGGGGGGGGGGGGGGGTAGCAAGGCAGTCAGCCAGCCAGCCAGCCAGCCAGCCAGTCAGTCAGCCAGTCAGACAGCACAAAGTCAGCCAGCCAGTCAGCCAGTTTGCTAGCCAGTCAGCCAAATAGCCAGTCAGTCAAGCAGCCAGACAGTCAGTCAAGCAGCCAGACAGTCAGCCAGCCAGCCAGTCAGCCAGCCAGCCAGCCAGTCAGCCAGCCAGACAGCCTGTCAAGCAGCCAGACAGCCAATCAGTCAGTCAGTCAGCCAGCCAGCCAGCCAGCCAGCCAGTCTGCCAGCCAACCAGCCAGCCAGTCAGCCAGCCAGTCAATCAGTCAGCTAGCCACCCAGCCAGCCAGCCAGCCAGTCTGCCTGCCAGCCTGCCAGCCAGCCTGTCAGCCAGTCAAGCAGCCTGACAGTTAGCCATACACAGATGCGGTGTGCCACCAGGTTGTGTGTTATTAATGTGTGTTTGTTGCAATGCTCCCTTTAGATGACGGTGAGAGAGCCATTTCTAGGTCAGCCAGCTCACTGTGCCTGCAGACACAACTTTATAACAGTTGAAAGCGGGAAGGACAGAAGATTAATATCAATTTGAAGCGGATCAAAGAGTGTCCGAAAAAACTAATCTTCATTATCGTCTAAGTGACACTGTAATGTTGTGAGTGGTTACCGTGGGCAACTGCTTGACTCCGGCACTGATGTCACGGTGTACTGGGGCCGTGCCGTTGCCTGGCAACCCTGTCCCCATCAGGAAGTTATTTGTTTGGTCAGGAGACAGAGTGGCGAGGGAGACCCTCAGTGAGGAGGAGGGGAAGAAAGGAGGATGGGAAGAGAAGTGGGACAGCTGTACGGAGGATAGGAAAAGAGGGAGGGAGGGAGGAAAGGGAGTCAGAGAGAAGGAGAGGCAGACAGGGATGTGAATATATTTCTGTAATACATGTATCTCCATCCTCCCATCCTTGGAAGTGTGTGCGCAGGTTAACTTGTACATTTGTATGTGTGTGTTAATTATTAAGCCTGTGGCTGTGTGTGTGTGTGTGTGTGTGTGTGTGTGTGTGTTTGTGTGTGTGTGTGTGTGAATGAGAGAGATAGAGGG
>JAPMUY010005592.1:322500-330000 GCA_026901105.3 Galaxias olidus
AGCCAAATCAGCAGAGGAGGCTCCCTCAAAATGGCCGCTCTAAAATCTTATGCTCCCCCTTAAAGAAAATCCTCCAGCTTTCACACCCCTCTCCTGCCCAAAATATGCCTCTTGTTTAGAAATGGCTGCAGTAAAATCATATGCTCCCCCCTTAAAGAAAATCCACCAGCTTTCATGTCCCTCTCCCCCCAAAAAAATATGCCTATTGTTTTGAAATGGCTGCAGTAAAATCATATGCTCCCCCTTAAAGAAAATCCACCAGCTTTCATGCCCCTATCCCCCCAAAAATGTGCCTCTTGTTTTGAAATGGCTGCAGTAAAATCATATGCCCCCCTCCTTTAAGAAAATTCTCCAGCTTTCACGCCCCTTCCCCCCAAAAAAACTGTGCATCTAGTTTAGTTGTCACATTACTGTGACATTATAATAATACATCTTGATTTATATAGCATATGAAATACATTATATGCATCCCTATGTATACATCATCTCCGTTGGCTGATGTCTCTCTCCCTTCCTGGTCGACTGTCTGTGTGAACGGAAAAGCCAATTAGTGCAGCACCAACGCTGGCTTAATTAGCCTTACACGATTGGCTGCCCATCCATTATGTCGCTAATTGCCGTGCGAACATGGTCCAATGAAACGTGCCGCTGTCACACGTCAGGCCCCGCGCGGTCCATGGTGATTACATCATCATCATCATCATCTTCGCTCTTGGAAATTCTCTGTGATGAGTGGAGAATGAATGAAAGAGACGGGGGGGGGGGGGGGGGGGGGGGGGAGTAGCTAGAGAGAGTTAGCATGCAGTTAAGTCTGACTCTCTCTCTCCCCCTCTCTCTCTCTCTCTCCCCCTCTCTCTGTGTGCGTGTGTGTGAGAAAGAGAATACTGTAAATGAGAGAGTGTGACAGAGAGAGCGAAAGTGAGAGAGAGAGAAAGAAACAGGGTGTGTGTGTGTGAAAGAGATTAAAAGAGAGAGAGAGAGAAAAAGAAAGAGAGAGAGATAGATGGAGAGAAAGAGCGAGAGAGAGAAATAAAGAGAAACAGATAGATGGAGAGAGAGAGAGAAAGAAAGAGAAAGAGAAAGAAAGAGAAACAGAGAGATGGAGAGAGAGAGAGAGAGAGAGATGTAATGCCTAGAGATTTTATAACCATTAATCACTCCTCCAAGCTAGTTTGACAAAGTAGCCATAGCAACCACTGACACAAGAGCCTCATTTATCTTAATCAGGACAGAGGCAGTAGTATTGTGTGTGTGTGTGTGTGTGTGTGTGTGTGTGTGTGTGTGTGTGTGTGTGTGTGTGTGTGTGTGTGTGTGTGTGTGTGTGTGTGTGTGTGTGTGTGTGTGTGTGAGTGAGTCTGTGTGTTGGAGCCCTCCAGAACAATTCTTCTCTCCCTCTGGAGAACTGTTGGTCTTGATCTGGGATGAACAGTTACTCTGGGTTCATCCATTAGCACACACACACACACACACACACACACACACACACACACACACACACACACACTGCTCCTCACTATACCCCACTAAACCCTTATCTCTACAGTGAACCCATACATATAACTTCACCCAAAATACTTGAACTTAATAAGGTGTTAACAGCTATTCCATTGAGTGTTCCATTCAGGGACAAGCCTTGCATCGTTATCTCTTTGTCTTGACAGCTAAACTTAACTGTGATGTCCTGTACACTTCCAGTCACACACACACACACACACACGTACGCACGCACGCACGCACGCACGCACACACACACGTACACACACACACACACACACACACACTGACACACTCAGTCTGCCTGTGGACTGCAGGTGACTGCTGTATATTTCTATATCTACTGGTCCCATGTGAACTGAAGGTAACTCTCGTTATGCTGCTCAGGAGAGCAGCTCTACCTCTGCCTGCATGGGGAGGCTGGAGGGCTGACTGGCTGGCTGGATGACTGGCTAGCTGACTGGCTGGCCAACTGGGTCTTTGACTGGCTGACTGGCTGGCTGACGGACTGGTCGGCTGGCTCTTTGACTGAGTGGCTGGCTGAGTGGCTGGTTGGCTGGCTGACTAGCTGGCCATTTGACTGGCTGGCTGGCTGGCTGGCTGGCTAGCTGGCTGAGCGTCGGGCTGACTGACTGGCTGGTGGACAGGCTGGCTGACGGACTGGCCAGCTTGCTCTTTGACTGAGTGGCTGGTTGGCTCTTTGAGCGGCTGACTAGCTTGCCATTTGACTGGCTGGTTGGCTAGCTGGCTGAGCGTTGGGCTGGCTGGCTGGTGAATGGGCTGGCTCTGTGTCTGTCTGTTTTGCTGGCTGATTGTCTTTCTGGCTGGCTGGACAGAAAGAAAGAATGAAACTGTAATGCAGAAAATAAATTGCAGAAAATAAATCGCCCCCAAAAAACATCTAAAAAAATTAATAAATGAGATAAACTAGGATATATGATTGAGATTAGAGGGACACAAATCTCCACCAACAGCTCTGGCAAAAGTCATCAACAACCAACCACTGTATTAAAGTACTATTTCTCCAGCCCTGAAAATAAAACAAGTCCTACATTGATTTTTAAATACAGCTAATTGTAGTGCTTTTAGTGGAATTAAATGCTCCATTAGAACATCGTTTTAATTTGTTCCCTCACTAAGTCATAGCTCTGACTCCCTCCCACCCATCTATGTATACCCACTCACTCATCTTCTCTCTCTCTCTCTCTCTCTCTCTCTCTCTCTCTCTCTCTCTCTCTCTCTCTCTTTCTTTCTCCCCGGTGTCTCTTCTCTCCATCTCTTTCTCTCTCTCCTCTTTCCCCCACTCTCTCCCATCTCTCCCCCACTCTCTCCTATCTCTCCCCTCTCTTCCCCTCTCTTTTCTCTCTCCCCTCTCTCCCCCACTCTCCCCTCCCTGCCCTCTCCCCTCCTCCACTTTTCTGCCCTTTACCCCTTCCCCTTCCCCATCTCTCCATTTTCTCTCCTCCATGCCCTCCTTCCCCTCTCCCTCCTCCTTCCCTCTTTCCATTCTCTCCCTCTCTCCCATCCCTCCCCTCTCTCCCCTCTTTTCCTCCCCTCAGTTCCACTGACAGACTGTGAAATTATCCCTGACAGCTTTGTGTTATTTGCAAACTTATCAGCCATCCTCTTCACCTCTACACTCTCTCTCTCTCTCTCTCTGTCTCTCTCTCTCTTTCTCTCTCTCTCTCTCTTTCTCTCTCTCTCTCTCTCTCACTCTCACTCTCACGCTCTCGCTCTCTCTTGCTCTCTCTCTCTCTCTCCCTCTCTATCTTTCTCTCTCTCTTGCTCTGTCTCTCTCTCTCTCTCTCTCTCTCTCTCACTCTCTATATACCTTACTTTCTTTTCCATCGGTTCCTGTCTCCCTCTTTCCCTCTCTCTATCGTCTGTCTCTATCTCTCCATCTTGCTTCGTCTCTTCGTCACTGTTATCACTTTCTCTCACTGTCTTTCCTGCAATTAATCTAAGTGTTTGTAAGTGCGTGTGTGTGTTAGTGTGTGTGTGTGCGTGTGTGTGTGCCTGTGTGTGTGCGTGTGCGTGCGTGCATGTGTGTGTGTGTAAATGTGTGTTTGTTTGCAATGTCGGTCGTTAGGGGTGTGTCGTAAGGGAACACATCTAATGGTGATTGCAGCAATTACTGCTGCATACACACTGCAAACTCTGATGTAAAATGACAACAAACACAGAGAGAAAGAAAGAGAAAATGAGAGAGAGAGGGAGAGTGAGGGTGAGAGAGGGGGGGGGGGTGAGAGATGTGTGGTTAGAGGGGTTAATTTTGGGGAGGGGGAGGGTGAGAGAGATGTGTTCTTAGAGGGGTTAATTGTGGGTGAGGGTGAGGGGGAGAGTGAGGATGAGAGATGTGTTCTTAGAGGGGTTAATTGAGGGGGAGGTTAACGGGGAGAGTGAGCGTGAGAGATGTGTTCTTCGAGGGGTTAATTGTGGGGGAGGGTGAGGGGGAGAGTGAGGGTGAGAGATGTGTTCTTCGAGGGGTTAATTGTAGGGGAGGGTGAGGGGGAGAGTGAGGGTGAGAGAGATGTGTTCTTCGAGGGGTTAATTGTAGGGGAGGGTGAGGGGGAGAGTGAGGGTGAGAGATGTGTTCTTCGAGGGGTTAATTGTGGGTGAGGGTGAGGGGGAGAGTGAGGGTGAGAGAAATGTGTTCTTCGAGGGGTTAATTGTAGGGGAGGGTGAGGGGGAGAGTGAGGGTGAGAGAGATGTGTTCTTCGAGGGGTTAATTGTAGGGGAGGGTGGGGGGGGAGAGTGAGGGTGAGAGATGTGTTCTTCGAGGGGTTAATTGTGGGTGAGGGTGAGGGGGAGAGTGAGGGTGAGAGAAATGTGTTCTTCGAGGGGTTAATTGTAGGGGAGGGTGAGGGGGAGAGTGAGGGTGAGAGAGATGTGTTCTTCGAGGGGTTAATTGTAGGGGAGGGTTAACAGAGATGGAGGGAGAGGAAAGGGCAGAGAGCCGAAAGAATGGTTGATAGAAAAAGAGAGGGAGAATAAAAACAAGGGAAACAAGGGAAGGAGACGTAGAGATAATAGCCTTAGAGGGATGGGGGGGGGGGGGCGAGAAAGAGTAAAAGATAGATCGGTCGGCGAGAAAGAGTAAGAGATGGTTGAGTGAGGGGATGGACTGAAATAAGAATGAGATGGATGAGAGAGAGAGAGAGAGAGAGAGAGAGAGAGAGAGAGAGAGAGAGAGAGAGAGAGAGAGAGAGAGAGAGAGAGAGAGAGAGAGAGAGAGAGAGAGAGAGAGAGAGAGGGAAGAAGGAGTGAAATAGAGAAAGAGGAGTGAGGGAGAGAAGGGGGAGATTCACTGTATTGCCCATTGGGTTGATGAAGGGATAGCGAGAAGGAGAGGGAGATGGATATGGATGGAGAAAAAGAGAGGGATACACTGTATCTAAAAAGAATATGCCACCTGTTCATACTAATTAAGCCAGGAACAGGTTGTAGGAGTGTTCTGTGAATGTGCTACACTCCAGTGGACAGCACTCTCATCTAGAGATTGGCATCGGAGGGCCCATTGACAAAGCAGTCATATTTCCCTTGTCAATGCTTGTGTTATGATTAAATTCTGAAAATAAATGTACAACCTGTTTATGCATACAAAAAATCTGAAGACTCATAAGAATACAAACCTCATACTCTAATCTACATTTTGAGAACCAAATATATATAATAATATCTCAGAGAACTGCTACCATTCTGTTTTTGTTTTTTCTCACTTTGGACTGAATGTGCCAACAATTGGAGAATATCTTGTGAAATCAGAAATATTCATCCATTGCTAATGAAATTTCTGTATCAACTGTCCGTTGTCGAATAATAATATGGAACCCCTGAATAGGACATTGCTTTGAGGACGGATGAGTTTTTCTTATAGTGCTCTTCACCAAACAATTTCCACTACTTAAAGCAATCACGTTCTACCTCAATCACATTCCCGTTTCAACTGACAATCCGTTTATTGTTATTATTTGATTGTTCTTCGTAAAAAAACAAAGACGTTAGTCCCTGTCAGTTTAACTTTGAATCTGGCCGGCAATGCGCGAGACGCGGTAGGTATGGAAACGCCGCAACCACAGAGGCGACATGACAGACACGCAGCACTCCTTGAGAAAATGTTCAATCAAAAATATACATATTGTGCGTTTAAACAAGCCTCTGTTTTTTTTTTTACTCTCTCTTTCTTTCACTTCGTCTTTCCCTGATTGGCAAATGCATTCCGAAAGTTTCAAAGAAAAGAAAATAATTATCTAACAAATTACCCACCACCAGGGACCAATTTGTGATCGTACGCTGGTGATTGTATTCAGAAACTATTTCTGGGAGACAAAGATTGCTATACTGTTTTGTAAAATTCAATAGCTCCAGCAAAAAAACAAACAAAAAAAACTTTTACAACCTCGTTCTTGTTATGTCTTTGCGTCAGCTTCACATCTGCATAATGAGACGGAAGAGACATACTACTAAGAAGATGGGCATGAAAACAATATTTTGTCTCATCTTTAAAAGTAGGCTACGTCAGCGCAAGGTTACAGAAATTTTATTTTTAGATTTAATAGTATTTTCAAAATAGGAAACGTTTCCCTCTTATTTTCTCTCTCTTTCTCTCTCTTTCTTTTTTCTGCCTCTCTCTCTCTCTCTCTCTCTCTCTTTCTCTTTCTCTCTCTCTCTCTCTCTCTCTCTCTCTCTCTCTCTCTCTCTCTCTCTCTCTCTCTCTATTAATTTCGTTTAGGCAGATGTATCTTATTTGTTCCGAGAAGTTTATCTCTGTGTGGTTCCCACCTCTCCTCTAAATCCCACTCTTAAACTTCCGTTACGTAAAACAGTTGAATCAATAATTGGCAGCCCCCAGGAGTGGAATCGATGACATGCATATACCACAGCATGCTGTAATCCCACCTCCAGGGCAACAGAGAAGATGGCTATATATATATATATATATATATATATATATATATATATATATATATATATATATATATATATATATATATATATATATATATATATTGTTTTTGCCCACTTGGATAAACAATTAGATATGTCTAAAGTAAGCCTTCTTTATTGACAGTAAGTGTGTGTGTGTGTGTGTGTGTGTGTGTGGAGGCTATGTGTTTGTATGTGTGTGTGCATGTGTGTGTGTGTGTGCGTGTGTGTGTGTGTGTGTGTCTGTGTGTGTGTGTGTATGTGTGTGTGTGTGTGTGTGTGTGTGTGTGCGCATGCGTGCGTGTATGAACGAGAGAGCGAAAGACACGGCTGCTATATAAAGACATCATTAAAAGCTCTGTGGCAGAGCAGATAAGGCGCGAGTGGCCATTTTGAGATGGCCTGTCCAGCTAATGTCCTAGGACGCTGGTAATGGAGAAATGACAGCAAATGGCTCCTGTCTAATCATCACCTCCATACAGTAATCCTTCAAAATAAAAGACCCTGACTCAGTTCAGAGATTTAAAAGTAGGTTACCTTCTTTCCACTCAGGATTATTTTATAGTTTTAGCATGGGGAAAACCTTCTGATGAAAATATATATTTTTTGAAATATTTGTATCCAGGGTCTTTCATGTATTGAATAAACATTATTATTACACAAAACAATACGTGATAAATAACCTAGTATCTTATAATGCAGCAACATAACATTTGAAACTCTAATAAATAAGGTGACCACCAGTATACAATATGTGTTCTGTGGCCGGTCAGAGCCTGATGTACGTATCCCTCCACCGTCATGGATTTTAAATACAGAGCCGGATTACTCTTCTACCAGCATGTGTATCCCTCCCTGCAAGAAAAGCCTGCTGCTGGGAGTCTGTGTAAGTGAATTATAGAGCCATTTCCCCCGTCGGATGTCAGACCACAACCTCGTAATGGAGGAAAATGGAGAGGAAAGCCATCATGAGTGTAGGACAGAGGGAAGGGGTGAGGTACAACAGTGGATAGAGAGAGCAGATACAATTAGGAAGAAAGAGAGAGAGAGGGGGGGGGGGTGAGGAAAAGGTAAATTAAG
>JAPMUY010005592.1:340000-352500 GCA_026901105.3 Galaxias olidus
CACATCCTCAGACATGAACAAACACATTTGTGTAGAAAAACAAACACACACACACACACACACACACACAAGCCGACACACACCTTTATGGAGAAATATAAGCACACACACACAAACTGTCACACTGACACTCACATAGTAACTGGATACTACTCTATGCAGCTATTTCAGCTCAGTACACACACACACACACACACACCCACACACACACACACACACACGCACACACAACTTTTTCTCCTGACACACACAGTGGTCTTTCTTCTATTTTTCCTCCCAGCATGATCCTGTAAACTCTGCTCAGACTCAGCATGGGTTTAAGCTAACACACACATGCACAAACACACAAACGCACACACGAACATACACACACATGCACACACACGTACACATGCGCGCATACATGCCCATACACACACACACACACACACACATACACACGCATGCACACACTTACACACACACACACACACACACACACACACACGCACACATGCACGCATACATGCGCACACACACACACACACACACACACACACATGTGAGGGAGTGCTGGTACACACATTCAGGCATCCACCCTGACTTTTAAATAAACAGGGGATGCAGAGAGAGAAAACACTGCAGACAGACATACAGACAGACCTAAGGACGGTTTGTGACATCAAAATGGTGCACTCTGTTCCTGTTCTGGTCAATGACATCTCCTTCTGGCTGCCATCGGCTACACACATATACAGTGTATATCAATGACAGGCTACACATATATAAGACCTCTTTATAGCTGCCATTGGCTACACACATATACAGTGTATATCAATGACATCTCCTTCTGGCTGCCATCGGCTACACACATATACAGTGTATATCAATGACAGGCTACACATATATAAGACCTCTTTATAGCTGCCATTGGCTACACACATATACAGTGTATATCAATGACATCTCCTTCTGGCTGCCATCGGCTACACACATATACAGTGTATATCAATGACAGGCTACACATATATAAGACCTCTTTATAGCTGCCATTGGCTACACACATATACAGTGTATATCAATGACATCTCCTTATGGTTGCCACCGGCTACACATAATGTACAGGATATATCAATGAGATTTCTTTATAGCTGTCACCAGCTTCACAGACAAACAAATAGAGTGTGTGTGTTTGTGGTTGTGGAGGGAAAGAGGTAGGATGGGGAATAGAGTGTGTGTGTTTGTGGTTGTGAAGGGAAGGAGGTAGGATGGGGAATAGAGTGTGTGTGTTTGTGGTTGTGGAGGGAAAGAGGTAGGATGGGGAATAGAGTGTGTGTGTTTGTGGTTGTGGAGGGAAAGAGGTAGGATGGGGAATAGAGTGTGTGTGTTTGTGGTTGTGGAGGGAAGGAGGTAGGATGGGGAATAGAGTGTGTGTGTTTGTGGTTGTGGAGGGAAGGAGGTAGGATGGGGAATACTATGATGAAGAGAGCTATGATTACACAACTTCTCTGAATGGCGGCGCGTGAACAACGCGAGGCTCAGTGTCTCTCCAGACTTCGCAAATTAGCGGTGTTTTACCTGCTCCTAACTGCACTGATCATTCACAACTGCACTGCTTTAACATCCTATAGCAGACAGGAGCTTTTGGACTTTAGAATACACTATTCTGACAGTTTTCTAGCCGATCTTCAACTCATCCCGGAGATCTCCAGAACACCGGAGGCTGCCCACTCTTCTCGGCCGAGCGGAAGTGGTCGCAGACGGCGTCGAGACCGCAAACAAAGGCGGGGTAAGCGCGGAGGGCTACGAGCTAAGCTAAAGCTAACACCGCATCGGCTCCCCTTACCCAGTATTTTCCTCGCTAATGTCAGGTCTCTGATGAATAAGATGGACGAACTTCGACTCTGCCTTACCAATAATAAACGGATTATGGACGCAAACGTCATGATTTTTACAGAGACATGGTTAAATAGCCTTATTCCGGACAGTGCTATTGAGTTAGCAAGACGCCACACTCACCGTGCTGACAGAACGGCAGATGGCTCCGGTAAAACCAGAGGCGGAGGACTGTGCATTTACATAAACAAAGCTTGGTGCACTAACTCTGCCATCACCGAGAGACACTGCTCACCTAACGTGGAGTTTCTCATGGTAAAATGCAGACCCTTTTACCTCCCAAGAGAGCTCACATCGGTCATAGTCACTGCTGTATACACACCACCGGATGCTAATGCTAAGCTAGCAATGAAAGAACTATATGCAGCCATTAGTAAACAGCAGACAACGCATCCAGAGGCTGCCTTTATTGTTGCGGGGGACTTTAATCACTCCAACCTGAAGACAGTCCTCCCCAGACTACATCAACATGTTTCCTGCCACACTAGAGGGAATAAGACACTGGACCATGTTTACTCCAACATAGCTGGAGCTTACAAAGCTACACCCCTCCCCCACATAGGTCAGTCAGACCATCTCTCTATCTTTCTCACCCCCAAGTATTCACCACTCATCCAACGTGTGGAACCTACAGTGAGGACAATAAAAGTGTGGCCTGAGGGAACAGACTCTTTGCTGCAGGACCGGTTCAAACAAACAAATTGGAATATGTTTGCCACTCAGGCAACCTGTCACTCCCATACAGACATTGAGAGCTTTGCTTCCTCTGTACTGGACTACATCTCCAACACCATAGATAGCGTCACCACTCAGAAACAGATCACCATGTACCCAAATCAGAAGCCCTGGATGAATAGGGATGTTCGTCTCCTACTAAAGGCCCGCAACATCGCCTTCAGATCGGGAGATTCACAAGCCTACAATACAGCCAGGGCCGACCTGAAGCGGGGCATCAAGAAGGCCAAGCACTGCTACAAGCTGAAGGTTGAGGGGCACTTCTCCAGCTCCAACCCCCGACGTATGTGGCAAGGCATTCAGGCCATCAGTAACTACAAGCCCACCAACCCCTCCCCCTTCCTCCGATGTTTCCTTCCTCAATGAGCTAAACAACTTCTATGCTCGTTTTGAGAAGGACAACCAAGTACCGGCAATAAAGGCAGAGCTGACTGCTGACCACCCACCCCTAACACTCTCTCCCACTGATGTCAGAGCAGTGTTGAGCAGGATTAACGCACACAAAGCTGCAGGCCCTGATGGCATCCCTGGACGCGTGCTCAGAGCATGTGCTGGTGAGCTAGCGGGGGTCCTGACGGACTTATTCAACCTGTCCCTGGCCCAGGCTATTGTGCCGACCTGCCTCAAATCTACCTCTATTGTGCCGATACCGAAACATTCCACCCCAACTTGTCTCAACGACTACCGCCCAGTAGCACTCACCCCCATCATCACAAAGTGCTTGGAGCAACTGGTTCTGGCACATCTCAAATGCTGTCTTCCACCTACCCTGGACCCACATCAATTTGCCTACCGCAAGAACAGGAGCACAGAGGATGCAGTCTCCATTGCACTGCACTCTGTCCTCTCACACTTGGACTATAGGGACACATACGCCAGAATGCTATTCATAGACTTTAGTTCAGCATTTAATACTGTCATCCCCTCTAAGTTGATCACCAAGCTCAAAGACCTGGGCATTGGAGCTTCCATCGGGAACTGGTTATTGGACTTCCTGACCAACAGGCCCCAGCATGTTAAATTAGACCATCACTGCTCCTCCACTCTCATGCTAAACACGGGTGTACCACAAGGCTGTGTGATGAGTCCGTTCCTCTACTCCCTATTCACTCACGACTGCAGACCTGGACATAATTCCAACACCATTGTCAAGTTTGCAGATGACACCACAGTAATTGGCCTCATCAAGAACAACGATGAGTCGGCCTATAGGGAGGAGGTGGATCGCCTGGCTGCGTGGTGCGGCGACAACAACCTCCTGCTCAACACCAAGAAGACCAAGGAGCTCATAGTGGACTTCAGGAGGAATGCTGACACTCATCCACCCATCCACATCAATGGTGCGGCAGTGGAGTGTGTGAACAGCTTCAGATTCCTGGGGATCCACATCTCACAAAACCTCACCTGGACAACCAACTGCTCCAACCTGGTCAAGAAGGCTCACCAGCGGCTCTTTTCCTGAGGAGCCTGAGGAAAAACCACCTCTCTTCAGACATCCTGGTGAACTTCTACCGCTGCACCATCGAGAGCATCCTAACCAACTGTATTACAGTTTGGTATGGGAACTGCTCTGTCGCGGACCAGAAGGCGTTGCAGAGGGTGGTGAAAACCGCCCAGCGCATCGCTGGAGCCCCACTTCCTGCTATAAAGGACATCTACAGGAAGCGTTGTCTTAGGAGGGCCATAAACATTAGAAAAGACTCCTGCCACCCAGCACATGGACTGTTTGCCCTCCTGCCCTCTGGGAAGCGCTACAGGAGCCTACGGACCAAGACCACTAGGTTCAGGAACAGCTTCTTCCCCACAGCTGTCTCCCTGCTGAACTCTGCCCCCCATGCCCCACCCCACCCCTAACACATATACACACGGATCTGAGCACCAGGACTCTACCAAGTATCATTGCACTACTGTAGATATGCTGTTTATAATGTAAATCATTTTCCCTGCACTACTGTACATACAGTATACTATATATTCTGTAGATTATGTAAATCATCCATTGCACTGTACTGCACTGTACATACTGTATACTTAACATTCTGTAGATAATGTAAATCACCCACTACTGTACACTACTCATATCGTAATTTATTTATACTGTTATCATAGCCTGTTCATAGACATAGATATAGACACTGCACATATGTATATCTTTTTTTATATCATTTCATACTGCACTTTGTAAATTATGTTATTTAAACACTGCTAAAAGCACTTCTGGTTGAGATGCAATCTGTATTTCGTTGCTTTGTACTTGTGACATGCGCAATGACAATAAAGTTGAATCTGAATCTGAATCTGAATAGAGTGTGTGTGTTTGTGGTTGTGGAGGGAAGGAGGTAGGATGGGGAATAGAGTGTGTGTGTTTGTTGAGTCTAACCTGCTGTTGAACCCAAACACTGAACAAGCCAAGACGTCTTAGATTCCCCTTTCTTTCTTTTTAACTCTCCTTTCTTTCTTTCTTTCTTTCTTTTAACTCTCTTTCTTTCTTTCTTTCTTTTGTTCTTACTTTCTTTCTTTCTTTCTTTCTTTCTTTCATTTTACTCTCCTTTCTTTCTTTCTTTCTCTCTTTCTTTCTTTCTTTCTTTCTTTCCCTGGTTTCTGGCCTTGCCCTCGTACCTCTCCTCCTCTCCTCTCCTCCTCCTATTCTTCCGTCCTTCCTGGGTAAATGCTGATTGAACTCGACAGGGCTGATGAGTGTTCCAGGCTAAGAGCCCACGTCTCACACATTCACTCAAATCAAATTACATCCAACACCTCTCAGGGAGAACAAAAAAGAGGTGAAATGGAGACGTAAATGGCGCTTGATACTTTAAAACATCATCAGCCAAAGCACGAGAGTTATTGTTTTGAGTTATTGAGTGGTGGGGGGTTATTTGAGCAAAGAAAATTCATAAAATATAAAAATGGGAAAAGGAAACAACGTCACAAATATATTGTGTATTTTGTTAATTTCTCTCTTTTTTTATTATATATGCCTATATATGTACATACAGAACTGGGCAAAGGTTTTTGGCAGGTATGAAGTTTTTAAAGTAAAAAAAAAAAACATCATCATCATCATCTTCATCCGCTTTGTCCGGGGTCGGGTCGCGGAGGTAGCAGTTCAAGCAGGGCATCCCAAACTTCCCTTTCCTGGGCCACATTAACCAGCTCTGACTGGGGGATTCCAAGGCGTTCCCAGGCCAGTGTGGAGATATAATCCCTCCACCTGGTCCTAGGTCTGCCCCGCGGCCTCCGCCCAGCTGGACGTGCCTGGAACACCTCCCCTAGGGAGGCGGCCAGGTGGCATCCTTACTAGATGCCCGAACCACCTCAACTGGCTCCTTTCTACGCAAAGAAGCAGCGGCTCTACTCCGAGTCCCTCACGAATGGCTGAACTTCTCACCCTATCCCTAAGGGAGATGCCAGCCACCCTCCGCAGGAAACTCATTTCCGCCGCTTGTATCCGCGATCTCGTTCTTTCGGTCATGACCCACCCTTCATGACCATAGGTGAGAGTAGGAACGAAGATAGACCGGTAGATTAAGAGCTTGGCCTTCCGGCTCAGCTCTCTCTTCGTCACAACGGTGCGATAAAGCGACTGCAATTCCGCACCCGCTGCTCCAATTCTCCGGCCCATCTCTCGTTCTATTTTCCCCTCACTCGAGAACAAGGCCCCGAGATACTTGAACTCCTTCACTTGGGGTACAGACTCATTCCCTACTTGGAGTAGACAATCCATCGGTTTCCTGCTGAGAACCATGGCCTCTGATTTGGAGGAGAGAAAAAAACATAAATATATAAATGTTAATTTATTTTTTATTTTTTTCAGTTCATAAAATACAAAGTGAGGGAGAAGCAAATCTGTATCAAATCAACATTTGATGTGACCACCCTTCACCTTCAAAAGAGCATCCCCTGCCTAAAATATATGCACAGTACTGCATTTTTGTATTAATAGGATCAATGTCCTGCTAATATGTTTTTACACTGAGGTCAGTGTTCGATGCAATTGATACAGTATACACTGTATTCCACAAGCTCGGATCATAACACATACGATTAACAGTTGACAATAAACTTCTACTGATGATGAACTTACTAGATTTATGACATTTATTTTGATAAATAACATTTTGTATAGTATATCAGTTGTGTACCAGTCAGTTGTACTCCAATGTTCTCCGATCTGTTGTTATTCAATCCTGTTTGTTTAGGACATGGAATGGCCTCCCCTGTAATTCTCCAGCCTGCAAAGCAGGATGTCAACTGCGTTTATCAACAACAATCTTTCATTGTTCACTGAACGAAAACAAACTCATAATCCAAACGAGAATGTTTGTTCAGTGCCTATACATCAGATGTTTGGGCATGTAATATGCAATTTATTCAAGTGTCACTCTAGCGTTGCGCTATTCAGCCAGAGAGTTATAATTATTCAAAGACAGAGCACGCTAAGTACGCCCGCGAAAACGGGAACAAAACAAACAAAAGGCCTTAATAGATGTGTGTGTGAGTGTGTTGGTGGTTAATGAGCTAACAGGTAGGCCTAAGTGGCAATCAAACGCCTTTTTTTTCCCAGACGCTAGAGGGATAATATAATTTATACGTCACACCAGTCTTATGAAGTCGGTGATTATACTGGCAAGCAATTCATAACCGTTCACTGTGATGATCAAACACTCCAAACTCGTGCCCTTTGACCCCCCCCCCCCCCCTCCCACACACACACACACACACCGCTTTAAATTAAAGAGGGGGAGGAGGAGGAGGGGGTGGGGGGGTAATTGAGAAGTTCAGTAGGAAGGATCAGGAGGATAATAGGAGAGGCGACTTTCTCATTGGGAAGGCCAAACGAGGCCAATGTTAACCGTGATGTCCATTTAAATATTCCTTACAAGATGCGGGGCGCTCGACGCCGCTACACGCGGAGGGCAAATTAGTCTTGTTCCATCGCGGTCTTGGTCACGCCAAGGGCAAATTCATGCAAATGCATTTTAACTATAGACTAAATGTTTAATATGGAAGACTAGAGGTTCTATTATGAGCGGGGGAAAAAGAAAAGATGGAAATGCCGGTGGAAAATCCAATGGAAAAGGATCCAAAAACGTTCTCTTTTCCTGATAACATATAGTTGTGTCAGCATGTTTTCTTTCTTAGGAGGCTTGAGGGTGACTTTCATATTCTTGTACTTTATTTGCTATGTCGGAACTGTGATGACAATACAATTAAGAAACTTTGAAAAGTGGTATATGCTTAACAATGCAACACAACTTACTTGTAATGTGAAATTGAGACAAACTGCCTATTGGCAGTGTAGTGTAGGGCAAACAATGCACACTGTAATTATGTTTTGTTGTTGTTGGTCTTCAAGTCACACACTACCAAAATCCTTAATATTTTTCAAAAGTCTCCAAGTTCACCACCATGCACCACCTCATGCCAAGCCACTTTCCATACGTCTCTCTCTCTCTCTCTTTCTCTCTCTCTCTCTCTCTCTCTCTCTCTCTCTTTGTCTCTCTTGTATCTCCCTCATTCTCACAGGGTTTCAATCTCACCCCCCTCCCCCCCCCCCTCTCCCCCTCTCTCCCCCTCTCAATATCCCCTTCACCTTGCTGTGGCTAGGATGGTGCAGATAAGGAACGAAGATAGCGCCAAGCTATCTGGCATCCTCCGTGCTATCGGCCAAGAGTCACTCGGATGTGTACAACATAAATCTACAGTATTTACGACCTCTGCTGTAGTCAGCTATCTACCAGGAGGGCCGCGTTGAAGGGTTGGTCATTTGAAGACCCGTGTGCAGCGCAATCTGTTAGGAGCTGGTGGTTGAACTATCACATTCAATATCCGATGGGCCTAAAAATAGATTTTGAAGATACTAACCCAATAAAGGCCGTGCATATTTTGTTTGTATTCCAAAAGCTCCTGTTTTTGTATGTGACTAATTGACACTTCATAATTTATCGTTGTTGGTCTGGTCTAGTGGTTCAATTTGTTACAAAGTAATATCAATTATTATTCACAAGGGGTCTGATGTTGTTAGATTAATGACAACAGCTTGAAATGTTTCCTGTTGTACCATTGCAATCAACTCCAATTTACTCAATTTGAACAGTTGAGGGACAATTTGAATAATACTGTGAGTAAAACCTGAAAAGATATAAGTGAAACAGAGAGAGAGAGAGAGAGAGAGAGACCTTTAACCAGTCCTGTATTATCACATTAGCATTTCACAGCAGAGAGAGAGAGAGAGAGAGAGAGAGAGAGAGAGAGAGAGAGAGAGAGAGAGAGAGAGAGAGAGAGAGAGAGAGAGAGAGGGCAGTCATTGTTGCAGAAAGTATACCAAAGGGCTCTCTTCAATGCGAATCGCTGGATATAACGCACAACACAAGCAGCCTTGTAGAGACTCATTGACCTATCGACTGCCGTGATCTTTGTCTGACGGGCATCAATGGACATTTACTCTCAGACTCCTCTCTGCCCCTGGATAGAGTTCTAGAATCATCAATCAATTCATTCTAGAAGGTAGAAGAACTAAGAAGACGGTTCGGCTGAGATGAACGGGCGGGATAAAGAGGCGAGCATTGTTTCAAACGGTCACTATCTCAAAATCAACCGTTGTCCGAAAGTACACGGTGAACGATCCTCTATGTTGCGAGTTATTGACTTTGAAAAAGGTCGCAAAAAGGTTATTAGCGGGTCAGCGCTGAAACATAATCTGGTCGTTGAGTTTCTCTTTGTGAATGAAGTATAAACTAGATTAGAGTTTAATTTCATTCAAGAAGAGACCTTCACATTATAGTTCGTTAGAAAATGACTTTCTGGGTTCTTAAAAATGAAAGTGTGATTCTGGATGAGAGACGGGAATAAACATCACATCAGTTAACAATTTACTGATTGTAATTACACTCTTTCTGCGCTTACACACACACACACACACACACACACACACAACACTCAGACAACACCCTCACGATAATTTACAGGCCTCAAACGTCTCAATTTGAATATTTACTCTACATTGAATGCATTAACGTTCACTGTTAATGTTGTTGTTCCACAGGAAGGAAACACCAGTCACACACACACTCAAACACACACACACACACACACACACACACACACACACACACACACACACACACACACACACACACACACACACACACACACACACACACACACACACACACACACACACACACACACACACACACACACACACCTACACACACACACCTCCTGTCTCATAGTGTGGCATTATGTTGCTGGTTGTGTAAGTGAAGAACTGCTCTCCACACTTTAAATCATTTTAAATTGAACCCAATCCGGAGATGTTCAACCTTATCGGTTACTCGTACACATAGGCAAACAGGCATTTAAGTTTCTCATCCAATCTGTTTTGTTTTTGCAATATTTTGGTAATATATACGTCGATGTATATATGCTTAAAGATTCATATAGGATACCTATGTGTAAACTATTTTGTAAGTTTGATTCAATTACCCTCTATACATTTGTGGGATTAATTCGTTTATAGAAAATAATGTCCCAATAGATGGGCGCATATTATGCCTCACTGAGGACATTTTAAAATAGATTCAACAGATGCTTTTCAGCAATACAAAGCTTCCGATATCCAAATGTTTTTCTTTCCTCTGAATGCCAGCCGGAGAGCGGAACGGAGTCGCTACTGGCCAGAATGATGAGACGCCCTCTTCGCGTGCAGCCTGGATATGCAGCGGGGAGCAATTCCACAAGGTATTCACATAGACGAAGAGCCCTCGAGCGTCAGATGTTCTCTCTCTCCTTCTCTTTGACTCTCTCTCTCTGTCCCTTTACCCCCCCCCCCCCTCTCTCTCTCTCGCTCTCTCTCCCCTGGGTACACAGTGGAAACGTCAACCAATCTGCGCCCAGTGACGCTGCGCTAGGCTGGATCTAGTCTCGAGCTTCATCATAATATTTAACACACACCCACCCAGATTCACACATGCTACAGAGTGAGATTGTGTTATTACCTCGGAGTGAGGGAGGTTGTCCGCTCGCTATACAATATCTCGAATCCACACCTGTGTTGAATATTATTTTGAGTCGCGTCGCGAGTATTTGGATTCGACGTAGAACGCAACATTATTGTGTAGATCCGCTCGCTTATTGGTTGATAAGACACGTCTGACGTCTGCGACTTTTTGAAGAAAACGACGGGACTTTCCCTGCAAATATAAATTCGAGTCGACATCGAGAGAGCAGCGCCTGCAGCACAGAATTTTTCCGCGTTGACAGTTGCCAGCTGATCCTCAACAGTCTTTTCACACCTCGGGATGAAAGATTGGACGGTTGGACCGATCCACGCCAGCGCACGTCTTCAACTGTCAGCGTCAATGGATTTATTCCACTTTGGAATTTGAACATAATAATTGTTGGTAGTGTGTGCGCAAGTGTTAAAGTCTCAGTGAAAGAAATGCACACTGTGGAGAGAATGTCGCTTGCACAACTCGTCCGTTGGTCTGAACCCAATAGACCTGTTCTACCTGAGCGCATGCGGATGATTGTTTTGTTCTGATTCTCGCGACGGGACTACCGCTCGAACAAACTGCCATTCTAATGTTTGAAATAAAGGCTAAACACTGAAACCTTTACTCAAGACGGCAAGTGGAGATGGTCACTATGTGTTTAACGTGTATTTCTTTAAATTGGCGTCCAGTGTAATAAATATAATCAGTGATGTAGTCAGTTTGTTCATATGCGTGCTCATTATTTGCAGTAAATATTCAAATTTGCTTAAAAGGGGAACTGTGAAGATGATTCTATTCCGCAAATTTCGGGTTTTGATACTCATGGTGTTCCTCATCGCTTGTTCCATGCACATAATGATAGACCTGTTACCAAAGCTGGAGAGACGCAGCAACAGCGGCTGCTCTTGCTCGCACACGCCGAGCGAGGAGCCTCAGAACTGGGCGAAGCAAGGCTGGCCTAACAAGCACACCCTGCGGATCCTCCAGGACTTCAGTAACGAGCCGAACTCCAATATCTCTGCCCACTCTCTGGAAAAGATTCCGACGGCAAGGGACAAGACGGAGGGTTTTAAACGGCTCCAACAACATTACGCACAAAATGGTGACAAAAAGAGACAGTTTATCCAAGACAGAATGTTGACCAAAAGCGTGCCGAACAGGGGGTCAAGGTTGTCCGCTCTTTATGATCACCCCTTATTTAAAAGAACCTTACCGATTCTCACGGAGGAGGACACGCTGTTTAACGTCAATACAGACATCAAATTTGACCCCAAAGCCGCTGAGAATCAAGAATGGTAATACAATAATCATATGTTATATAATGGTCTCTTATCTGAAGTGTTTTAAGTGCTCACTTCATTTGACCATTATTGTATATTAATCAATAATTTCAGATACCCGAAAGTGTTGCAATAAAGGTACGAGTGATTTTTGCTGTTGTGGTAAAAAAATGTTTTTTGATATTACAGATAATATCATTTGTCAAACTAACTTTTGCGTAATGAAATTATTGCATTATTGAAATAGCTAATTATACTTACTCTAAGGCCATATAGATATATAATGTATGTCCCAATAGCGCAACATTAATTAATAAAAAAAGAGGCAATTTTCTAACCAAATTATATTGATTTTAGAGATTTGAGTTAATGCATTATGAATGATTGCTTTGGTCTCTCTAATAATCTGTGGCGAAACATATAATACGTGGATGTTATCTTTAACATGTTATGATTATTCACAATGATTTACTTGTTTCATTACCAACCATTACTCTAGAGTATCAAAGCCATTTGACCAGTGTTTGTAGGGTACACCTTAAAAATTTGAATTCTGCCGATGGGCATACAACTAACTCTAACTCCCTCTCCTCAGAGCATCACGGTCATGCAT
>JAPMUY010005592.1:372500-375000 GCA_026901105.3 Galaxias olidus
AAAGCCCTAACCTGCTGAGCCGACAGCCCAAAGCCTAACCCCCTGAGCCCAAAGCCCTAACCTGCTGAGCCGACAGCCCAAAGCCTAACCCCCTGAGCCCAAAGCCCTAACCTGCTGAGCCGACAGCCCAAAGCCCTAACCCCATGAGCCTACACCCCACAGCCCGAACCCCCTGAGCCTACAGCCCAAAGCCCTAAACCCCCTGAACCCAAAGCCCTAACCAGCTGAGCTGACAGATCAAAGCTCTAACCCCCAGAGCCTACAGACCAAAGCCCTAACCCCTTTGAGACTTTGAGAGACCCCCACCCGCCCCACCACCACCACCACCACCCAGACCACCACCCCGGACCAGTTTACCTTCCGATAGAAACTTTGTCCTCAGCTTAGGTATAGCTTAGTTGGTTTGAAGACTTTGTCTCTGTTCCCTTTCTGCCTGCTGTAGCTGGATGTGTTTTTCCCCTCACACTGGGTCAATCTGGGACCTGGCTGTCTTACAAATCCCCCTTTGATTAATCGACTGCCTATTCATGGGTTAGGTTGGACTCTGTCACTCTGCCTTGTTTTTCTGTTGTTTTTTTTCTCTCTCTCTCTCTCTCTCTCTCTCTCTCTCTCTCTCTCTCTCTCTCTCTCTCTCTCTCTCTCTCTCTCTCTCTCTCTCTCTCTCTCTCTCTCTCTCTCTCTCTCTCTCTCTCTCTCTCTCTCTCTCTCTCTCTCTCTCTACGTACAGGCCCAAGACTGAAAAGTAACATGCTGACACAATCAACTAAGAAACACAACCAAAGAGAGAGTGAGAATGAGAAAGAGACAGAAAGAAACTAAAAGAGAAAGAGAACAATTAACAAAAAGAGGGACAGAGTGTCAAAAAATTAAACAAGGAAAAAAGAAAGAAAGAAATGAACTACAGTACAGCAGAGCATACAGAGTAATAAAGACATACTCTACAGTACAGCAGAGGACACAGAGTAATGAAGATTACACTACAGTACAGCAGAGCATACAGAGTAATAAAGACATACTCTACAGTACAGCAGAGCATACAGAGTAATAAAGACTTACTCTACAGTACAGCAGAGCATACAGAGTAATAAAGACTTACTCTACAGTACAGCAGAGCATACAGAGTAATAAAGACATACTCTACAGTACAGCAGAGGAAACAGAGTAATAAAGACATACTCTACAGTACAGCAGAGGAAACAGAGTAATAAAGACATACTCTACAGTACAGCAGAGCATACAGAGTAATAAAGACATACTCTACAGTACAGCAGAGGAAACAGAGTAATAAAGACATACTCTACAGTACAGCAGAGCATACAGAGTAATAAAGACATACTCTACAGTACAGCAGAGGAAACAGAGTAATAAAGACATACTCTACAGTACAGCAGAGCATACAGAGTAATAAAGACATACTCTACAGTACAGCAGAGGAAACAGAGTAATAAAGACATACTCTACAGTACAGCAGAGCATACAGAGTAATAAAGACATACTCTACAGTACAGCAGAGCATACAGAGTAATAAAGACATACTCTACAGTACAGCAGAGCATACAGAGTAATAAAGACATACTCTACAGCACAGCAGAGGAAACAGAGTAATAAAGACATACTCTACAGCACAGCAGAGCATACAGAGTAATAAAGACATACTCTACAGTACAGCAGAGCATACGGAGTAATAATGACGTATAGTACAGCAGAGCGAACAGAGTAATAAAGACATACTCTGCAGTACAGCAGAGCATACAGAGTAATTAAGATGTACGCTAAGTACAGTGGAGGAGTGTGGAGGAGTGCTCTGTGTGAGGTCTCGTCGTGACGACACCCCGTCCTTGTTTCCACAGCAACACCCTGCAGTGTGTGTGCCGGTGGTTCAGACCGCTCCGCTGTCACAATAAGGGCGTGAGTGAAGAATAACTAAGAAAACACAGAGTCGTGCAGCACAAGTTAGATCCTGTCGATAGTACACTCCCCTCCCTCCCTCCCTCTCTCCTTCCCTCTCTCCCTCTTTCCACCTTTCTTTCCTTCCCTCTCTCCCTCCACCCTTCTTTCCCTCTCCTCCCTTTCTTCATCAACCCCTCTTTCCCTCTCCTCCCTCTCTCCCTCCACCCCTCTTTCCCTCTCCCCCTCCCTCCCTCTCTACACCTCACTTTCCTTCCCTCTCTACCTCCCTTCCTTTCTCATTCCACCCCTCTTTCCTTTTACCTCTCTCCCACCACCCCTCTTTCGCTCTCCTCCTCCCTCTCTTTCTTTCTTCACCTCTCTTCATCACTCCTTCCTTGACTTCTTCCCTCCTTTTCTCTCCCTCCCTCCTTTCCTCCCACTTTCTCTCCATCTTTCTTTCCCTCTCATCCTTCCCTCCATCTCTTCCTCCCGCTCTCCTTCCCTCCTCCCCTTCCCTCTCCCTCCCTCCCTCTCTCCCTCCTCCACCTCTCTGTCCCTCCTTCTCTACCTCCCTCCCTCTCTTCCACCACCCCTCTCTCCCTCCCTCCCT
>JAPMUY010005592.1:380000-387500 GCA_026901105.3 Galaxias olidus
CAGACCGAACCAGGCCATCTGTTTTCCTCATGGTTAGCCTGGTTCCCCTGGGGGCTGTGCAGGGTAAACACACGCGCATACGCACGCACACACGCACACACACACACTGTGTGTGTCTGTGTGTGTGTGTGTGTGTGTGTGTGTGTGTGTGTGTCGGTATTTCCGCATTCACGCGTCCTTTCTTCGGTATTTTCCCAGCATTCCAGTCAAATCGGAAAAACATTAAACCTCCCCCCTCTCCTTTACCTCTCTCTGTATCTTCTTAACTGTCTTCTCCCTCCTTCTCTTCCTCCTCTCCTCCCTCCTTCTCGTCCCCCTCTTCTCCCCCTCACACACACACCCTTACCTCTCTTTTATCCCTTTTTTACACTCCCCCCCTCCTTCTCGTCCTCCTCTTCTCCCTCCTTCTCTTCCTCCTTTTCTCCCTCCTTCTCTTCCTCCTCTTCTCCCTCCTTCTGTTCCTCCTCTCCTCCCTCCTTCTCGTCCTCCTCTTCCCCCCCCCCCCCACCCCTCTACCTCTCTCTGTCCCTTCTTTACTGTCCTCCCCCTCCTTATCCCCCTCCTCCTCTCCTCCTCTCTTCCCCCTCTCCTCCCCCCTCATGTTCACAGATGGGGATATGATTCTCCTGAGGGCGCTCAGTCAGACTCTGCAAGTTCATTTAGCGTCGCAGAGTGCAGTGTACAGTGCAGCTAGAGAGAGAGAGAGAGAGAGAGAGAGAGAGAGAGAGAGAGAGAGAGAGAGAGAGAGAGAGAGACAGAAAGAGAGAGAGCGAGAGAAAGAGAGAGAGAGGGTAAGAGAGTGAGAGACAGAAAGAGAGAGAGCGAGAGAGAGAGAGAAAGAGAGAGAGAGAGTAAGAGAGGTTTCTTTCTATCATGGTGATGTGGTGTGTAAGATGCTCTCTGAGACTTGTCTCGTAGTGTCTGTAGTGTCTGTAGTGTCTGGAGTGTCTTGTAGTGTCTCGTAGTGTCAGTAGTGTCTGTAGAGTCTGGAGTGTCTGTAGTGTCTGTAGTGTCTGTAGAGTCTGGAGTGTCTGTAGTGTCTTGTAGTGTCTGTAGTGTCTGTAGAGTCTGTAGTGTCTCGTAGTGTCTGTAGTGTCTGTAGAGTCTGTAGTGTCTGGAGTGTCTTGTAGTATCTGGAGTGTCTGTAGTGTCTGGAGTGTCTGAAGTGTCTGGAGTGTCTTGTAGTGTCTCGTAGTGTCTGGAGTGTCTGTAGTGTCTGTAGAGTCTGTAGAGTCTGTAGTGTCTGTAGTGTCTGTAGTGTCTGTAGTGTCCTTAGTGTCCCGTAATGTCTGGAGCGTCTGTAGTGTCTGGAGTGTCTGTAGTGTCCTTAGTGTCTGTAGTGTCTGTAGTGTCTGTAGTGTCTCGTAGTGTCTGTAGTGTCCTTAGTGTCCCCTAATGTCTGGAGTGTCTGTAGTGTCTCGTAGTGTCTGTAGTGTCTGGAGTGTCTGTAGTGTCTGTAGTGTCTTGTAGTGTCTCGTAGAGTCTGTAGTGTCTGTAGTGTCTGTAGTGTCTGTAGTGTCTGTAGTGTCTGTAGTGTCTGGAGTGTCTGTAGTGTCTGTAGTGTCTTGTAGTGTCTCGTAGAGTCTGTAGTGTCTGTAGTGTCTGTAGTGTCTGTAGTGTCTGTAGTGTCTGTAGTGTCTGTAGCGTCTGTAGCGTCTGTAGTGTTTGTAGTGCTGCTCGTAACACAAGCTGCGGCAGCTCTGAGAACAGAGAGGGGGAACATAAGGGAGAGGAGGGGGGTGGAAAGAGAGAAATAAAGATAGAGATGAAGGGTGGGGTGGATGAGAAACGCATTGTATACAGCCAACGCAATAGGCAACCAGAAACGCATTGTATACAGCCAAAGCAATAGGCAACCAGAAACGCATTGTATACAGCCAAAGCAATAGGCAACGACACATTGTGACTGTGTGTTCGTGTTTGTGTGTTAGTGTGTGTGTATGGGTTTGCGTTTGTGTGTTAGTTTGTCCGTGTTTGTTTGTTAGTGTCTGTGTCTGTGTCTGTATGTGTCTGTCTGTGTGTGTGTGTTTGTTAGCGTGTGTGTCTGTCTGTCTCTGTGTCTGTGTTTCTGTGTGTGTGTGTCTGTGTGTCTGTGTTTCTGTGTGTGTGTGTGTGTGAGTGTGTGTGTGTGTGTGTGTGTGTGTGTGTGTGTGTGTGACTGGGCTGAGCCCTCAGAGGAAGATTAATTTGGCCGTTGCTCCCTCTCTTCAGTGTGTGTGAGAGCCGACGTCATTAAACTGGTCACATGCACAGCCCTTTAATCTGAAGCCCCCCCCCCCCCCCACACACACACACACTCATACACACAAACACACGTATACTTATATATACTTATATATAACGCATACACACACACACACACACACACACACACACACACACACACACACACACACACACACGCACACACACACACACACACACACACTTGTTTATTATTTACTCAGAGCTGGTGTCGGCTATCGCCAGCCAGACTGAGTTTGTGTGTGTGTGTGTGTGTGTGTGTGTGCGGGTGGGTGTTTGGATATGTTTGTATATATCTGTTTGTGTTTTAAAGCATGTTCACGTGTGTGTGTGTGTGTGTGTGTGTGTGTGTGTGTATGTGCAACAGTATATCAAGTGGGTGTATGTGTGTTTATGATATAGATGGCAAGGTCGAAGGAGAGCAGGGTAGAGAGATACAGTAGAGAGGAATGGAGAGAAAGAAAGAGAGAGAGAGTGTGTGAGAGAGAGAGAGAGAGACAGTAGAGAGGGATGGAGAGAGAGAGAGGGATAGAGAGAGAGAAAGAAAGGGAGAAAGTCAGAGAAAGAGAGAGAAAGAGAGAGATGAGAGAGGAGCTGGGAGAGAGAGAGAGAGAGAGAGAGAGAGAGAGAGAGAGAGAGAGAGAGAGAGAGAGAGAGAGAGAGAGAGAGAGAGAGAGAGAGAGAGAGAGAGAGAGAGAGAGAGAGAGAGAGAGAGAGAGAGAGAGAGAGAGAGAGAAACAGAGAGAGAGAGAGAGAAAGAGAGAGAGAGAAAGGAGGGAGAGAGAGAGGGAGAGAGGGAGGGAGAGAGAGCAAGGTGAGGACTCATGTTCATAGTGCTTACAGGAAGCCATTTGTTCCTCGGGCGTCATTAAAACATAATTAGATGACTTGTCGAGGACTCCAGCTATGAAAGATGCATCGCTGTCCCACACACACACACACACACACACACACACACACACACACACACACACACACACCCTCCCGCACACACACACACACACACACACACCCTCCCACACACACACACACACAGACACGCACACGCCTCCGCACACGCACGCACGCACGCACGCACGCTCGCACGCACGCACACACACACACACACACACACACACACACACACACACACACACACCCTCCCTCTCCTCTGTCCAACACTCTCCTTTTCTGTCCTCTTTCCTACATTCTCCTCCTCCTCTTCTCTTCTCTTCTCTTCTCTTCTCTCTCTCTCTCTCTCTCTCTCTCTCTATCTCTCTTTCCTTCTCTTTCCATCCCCCCGAGCCGGCCTACCTGTCTCCGTGACAACCAGCAGCGAGGGATGTACAGAGTTTCCCTGGTCCTCTAAGAGCAGCGGAGAAATCCATTCCACGTCTCGGCCGTGCTAAAAAGAACATGACAGGATGAAGAGGAGGAGAGAGGGAGGGAGGGATGGAGGGATGGAGAGATGGAGGGAGGGAGGGATGGGGAGATGGAGGGATGGGGAGATGGAGGGATGGGGAGATGGAGGGATGGAGAGATGGAGGGAGGGAGGGATGGAGAGATGGAGGGAGGGAGGGATGGAGAGATGGAGGGAGGGAGGGATCAAGGGATTGAAGATGGAGGACAGGGAAGGATGGAGGGATTGAGGGAGGGAGGGAGGAAGCGGAGGAAGGAAGGAGGGAGGAGCAAAGGGGAGGATAGAGGGTTTGAGGAGGAGGGCAGAGAAGGATGGAGGGATTGAGGAGGAGGGCAGGTAAAGACGGAGGGATTGAGGAGGAGGGCAGGGGGGGGGGGGGGGGGGGGGGGGGGGGGGGAAGGATGGAGGGATTGAGGAGGAGGGCAGGGAAGGACGGAGGGATTGAGGAGGAGGGCAGGGAAGGATAGAGGGATTGAGGAGGGGGGGAGGGAAGGATAGAGAGATTGAGGAGGAGGGCAGGGAAGGATAGAGGGATTGAGGAGGAGGGCAGGGAAGGATAGAGAGATTGAGGAGGAGGGCAGGGGAGGATGGAGGGATTGAGGAGGAGGGCAGGGAAGGATGGAGGGATTGAGGAGGAGGGCAGGGAAGGATGGAGGGATTGAGGGAGGAAGCGGAGGAAGGAAGGAGGGAGGAGCAAAGGGGAGGATAGATGGATTGAGGATGAGGGCAGAGAAGAATGGAGGGATTGAGGAGGAGGGCAGGGAAGGATGGATGGATTGAGGAGGAGGGCAGGGGAGGATGGAGGGATTGAGGAGGAGGGCAGGTAATGACGGTGGGATTGAGGAGGAGGGCAGGGAAGGATGGAGGGATTGAGGAGGAGGGCAGGGGAGGATGGAGGGATTGAGGAGGAGGGTAGGGGAGGATGGAGGGATTGAGGAGGAGGGCAGGGGAGGATGGAGGGATTGAGGAGGAGGGCAGGGAAGGATAGAGGGATTGAGGAGGGCAGGGGAGGATGGAGGGATTGAGGAGGAGGGCAGGGAAGGATGGAGGGATTGAGGAAGAGGGCAGGGAAGGATGGAGGGTTTGAGGAGGAGGGCAGGGAAAGACGGAGGGATTGAGGAGGAGGGCAGGGAAGGATAGAGGGATTGAGGAGGAGGGCAGGGAAGGATGGATGGGAGAAGAATGAATAATGGAAGAGGAAGCTCTCAGGTTTACCCATCATGCCTGGCGGCGCGGGCCGGAGTCTTCCTGTGCTGTCGTGTTCCCTCGAATCAAGATAGACGGAGAGATGGATGGATGAAAAGAGAGAGAGAGAGGAGGATAACTTGTTAGGAAAACGTATAAGGAACGAGGGAAGAAAAAACGAGAGGAAGACGGTGTTCTACCACACAGGAGAAGAGCGAGCGAGGGAGGGAGATAGAGAGAGAGAGAGAGGGAGATAGAGAGAGAGAGAGAGGGAGATAGAGAGAGAGAGAGGGAGATAGAGAGAGAGAGAGAGGGAGATAGAGAGAGAGAGGGAGGGAGATAGAGAGAGAGAGAGAAATGGAAATAAGGAGTGAACCACGGGAAGAGAAAGAAAACAGAGGGAGGAAATGTTATGCGGAGAGAAAGATGGAGGGAGGAGATAAGTTGGGAATGAGAGAATGAAAGATCAGAAGAGATGGAGACTTTTAGGAAGAAAGGGAACGACAAACTGGTGAAGAGATGGAGACAGAAAGAAAAAAAACAGTGTATCTAAACAGGTTATAGAGGGGGAGGAGAGAGAGAGAGAGAGAGAGAGAGACAGAGAGAGAGAGAGAGAGAGAGAGAGAGAGAGAGAGAGAGAGAGAGACGTTCTGGAGAAAGGGATAGTAACAGTACTTGGTGTTAAGGGAGCGGGAGGGTGACTGGTTTAGTTCGAATGTTAGCCACGGGACTATTGTGCGTCTCAGGTTAATGTGTGTATTGTTGGTAGTGTTTATAAGTACTACTCACTTGATTTGTTTTAAATGAATGACAATTCGCAAATCAACCGGAAATCGTTATTTCCGTTTTTCGTTTCCCGCCGATGCTAATTAGAGCTAAGTGAAGCCAAACGCATGCTATGCTAATCGCGACTATCACAGTGTCAGAATTAACAACCGGGCCTCCAGCCCACTCCTCCAGTGATCCCTTTACCCCCCCCCCCCCCCACACACACACACTCACACACACACACACACACACACACACACCCACAGACTCGCACACACCCACACACACACACATGCACACAGACTCCCACAGAGATTCTGATTGTTTCATTGACTTATTCACACACACACACACACACACACACACATAGACACACACACACACACACACACACACACACACACACACACACACACACACACAAAGGTCAAGTCGTTTCTCATTAGAACATGACAGCAAGCTATCTCACAGCTGACCTCAGTCCAGCTTTAACGAGGAATGAGACGGTCAATTCCAATTACGTCGACGAGGATTGCCAACTGTCACAAAGTGTTGACCTCCCTGTCGACACACACACACACACACACACACATACACACACACCAGCCTAGCCATGTTGACATCAGGGGAAAAGTGTGTGTTTGTGTGTGTGTGTGTGTGTTTGAACTGCGTTTGTGTTTTGTTAAAAATGGCGAACGTTTGGAATCCATCATTGTCATTAAGAATCAAACGGAGCAGCTTTGTGTGGTGGGGCAGATCAAATTAACCTCTCGTCTTCAGAAGGGGCTTTTTCCACTGAACTAAAGATCAATGGGGTCGATGTTTCAGAAGTCACTGCCTCAGCACAGCCAGCACATCCGCTCTGAAATAGCTCCTGAAATCAATAGAAAGCTGCTTCACCTTTTCTGCTCCCTTTGGTTTTTCTACTGCCTGTTGTTGTTGTTGTTGTTGTTGTTGCTGTTGTTGTTGTTGCTGTTATTGTTGTTGTTTTTGCTGTGGTTGTTTTTGTTGTTGTTGTTGTTGCTGTTGTTGTTGTTGTTGTTGTTGCTGTTGTTGTTGTTGTTGTTGTTGTTGCTGCTGTTGTTGTTGTTGTTTTTGCTGTGGTTGTTTTTGTTGTTGTTGCAGTTGTTGTTGTAGTTGTTGATAGCGAACACCTAGTATGATCCTTATACGTACTAACAGTATACTTCATATACATCCAGTAACTTCATATTTAGTCCATAATTCAACTGAATAATATGTAGTGTTATTTCTGGATTTTATAATTGTTTGCAAAACATTTAAAGCAAAGCTAGAGTGAAATACTCCCATTTTTTATTTAAAAAAAACGTATCTTATAATCGATGACTAAATACTGCCATATACAGTGTCACCTTCTATAAACTATCCATCTGTTTAACAGGAAGTGCTGAACTGGCTGCCATGGCGATTCTCAAAATAGACCCAGTGACAATTTTCATCTCCATTCATGCTAAGAGAAGAGCTGAGTCAAAAAACGCTGCAGAGTATAACTTGATATAGATACAGCAGAGCTGCATTGCCTCGTCCTCATTCATATAATGTATTCATATATAATAATAGGAATATAATGTTACAATAGAGACGTGAATGAAGAGGTTTTATACAATGGTCACTGAATGAGGAAGTATGCTCTTCCTCTAACGACCCACGCACACAGAACCTAGCTCCTCTCCAGAAATAGAGATAAAGAAATCACGTTGTCTATGAATGGAAATACAGAGTGTGTGTGTGTGTGTGTGTGGGGGGGGGGGGTCATCTTTCCATATTCCAACCAGTTACAGTAAAAAAAGGCGAAGACTATATTTATCTATTGATACAGCATTGATCACCACCGAGCCAATAACCAATCAGCTAGTTTTACCCTCCTTTCAGTTCTCTCCGTC
>JAPMUY010005592.1:397500-404991 GCA_026901105.3 Galaxias olidus
GGTGGACATAGACAGCAGGAGATGAGAGCAGACTTTAACCTCGAATCTTTACCAGAGAAATAGTCGGACATAGAAAGCAGGAGATGAGAGCAGACATTAACGCTGAATCTTCTCCAGAGAAATAGTTGGACATAGACAGCATGAGATGAGAGCAGACATTAAGGTTGAATCTTCTCCAGAGAAATAGTCGGACATAGACAGCATGAGATGAGAGCAGACATTAACGTTGAATCTTCTCCAGAGAAATAGTCGGACATAGACAGCAGGGGATGTGAGCAGACATTAACCTCGAATCTTCTCCAGAGAAATAGTCGGACATAGAAAGCAGGAGATGAGAGCAGACATTAACGCTGAATCTTCTCCAGAGAAATAGGTGGACATAGACAGCAGGAGATGAGAGCAGACATTAACGCTGAATCTTCTCCAGAGAAATAGTCGGACATAGACAGCAGGAGATGAGAGCAGACATTAACGTTGAATCTTCTCCAGAGAAATAGGTGGACATAGACAGCAGGAGATGAGAGCAGACATTAACGTTGAATCTTCTCCAGAGAAATAGTCGGACATAGACAGCAGGGGATGTGAGCAGACATTAACGTTGAATCTTCTCCAGAGAAATAGTCGGACATAGACAGCAGGGGATGTGAGCAGACATTAACGTTGAATCTTGTAAAGAAAAACAAACTCTTTCTGAGAAAATCCGCCGTTAAAATAACAGTTGAATAAAATAACAGTTGTGTGTTTCACCAGAGATACAGTAGAGAGGAGAGGGAGGGCAGAGTGTCTTTGTTGTGTCCCTATTTGAAAATATTTTTAAGGCTTTTAACGTGTTAAGAGGTTGAATCAATATTTATTTTGACTCATTGACTGTGACATTGTTGAACTGTAACCTCTTCCTAAGTGGGGAAGACAAGGTGACTCTCCCAGTCAAACTCTCCATTCAACAAGTGAATGAATTGAATTCATGTTCAACGATTATTTATTTATTTATTTATTATTTTTAAAGCTTTTTTAAAACATTTTGCTCTCACGACCATTAGCAGACCTGATGACGACAACTGTCATACCAGCCACCAATCACAACTGCCGTTCGCCGAAGGTCCTCCTCTAACTGACCTCTAAACTGTGACCTTTCACCTTTGCCCCCTGCAGGCAGACGAGGGATCAGGAGACACCGCCAGACTTCTTCTACTTCTCTGACTTTGAACGACACAACGCCGAAATCGCTGCCTTTCATCTGGACCGGTAAATCCCACACTGGACACACACACACACACACACACACACATATACTTACACATGCACACACACACAGGGGGTTCATCAAACAGCTTCATTTGTGTGTTTGATATTAGTGTTGGAGTGTGTTTGTGTTTGTATGTGTATGTGTGAGTGTGTGTGTGTGTGTGTGTGTGTGTGTGTGTGTGTGTGTGTGTGTGTGTGAGCGTGCATGTTCACTACATGTGTTGGAGTGTCCGTGCTTACGTGACTGTCGTCTAAACCATTTTGTCTATATCTCTCTCTCTGTATGTCTTGGAGGACATTGATTGGTTAAAAGTTGAATGAGTCGCTAGGTTGCTAACAAAAGGTTCCAATCACAGAGGCATTGGGAGTCATGGAAACGAGCATGCGGCTGTTGGTCTTTGATCTAACTACTGGCTCAGCTGTAGCTCCTAAGAGCCTGCCGCGTCATCCTGTTTACAAGTCTTAAAGCCACACATCACCCTTTTTAGATTTCAGTTTTTTTTATTTGTTTTTCATCATATAACAATGTTGTATTTTACACATAATATCGCCATTTAGCGTTTCGCAATCAAACAGCCGAGGTTAAAAAAAACATTTTGGGGGAAAAGTACTCTATTGCGTCATTCCATTTATAAGTCTTAATTTAAAGTGATACTTCACCAATATCACTATGTCGTATTTAAAACATAGTATCATCATTTCGCGTTTCTCAATCGAACTGCAGAGTTTAAAAAATTATTGGGGAAAATGACAATCTATTGCGTCATAGAGAGTCATATCCTGAATTTTTTAAACTACAGCCATTTCCAGCCACAGGGAGAGCCTTTGCTGGTTCTGGGTTTGGTTCGCACAAAGAGATATGGGTATTGTAGTGTACAGTGAATTAACCATTTAAATGCCGGTGGTCAGAAAAATGCGGGAATTTCACTTGCATTGATCCCACAACTTGACTTGTTCAATATACTTACTTAATCAAGCCTAAACAACAACATATATTGTTTTAAAACATTTGTGAATTATCCGTTAAGGCTGCAATTCAAAATACCCTTCATAACTTCTGGAATAAATTTCCATTCCTCATAAGGTTGGAAAAGAGTTGCCTAAATGGAATAATAGATATTTCGGTTTATTTCGGTAATATCCGTAATGATCTCCGATAGGAAATTACATTCCATCAGGAAGTTGACACATTTTACAAATATGGATTATAAATACTGAAATAATCTAACAATATAAGCATGTGTTGGGATCATATTAGAATCCTTAATCCTTAATTAATATTAGAATCCTAAAATCAGTGACTAGAGAGAGACAGAGTCTGTGTGTCTGACTATGTGTCTTTGTGTGTGTGAGTCTGCGCACGCGTGTGTGTGTGTATGTGTGTCTGTGACTGTGTGTCTGTGTGTGTGTGTGTGTGTGTGTTTGTGTGTGTGTGACTGTGTGTCTGTGTGTGTGTGAGTCTGCATGTGTCTGTGTGTGTGTGTGTGTGTGTGTGTGTGACTGTGTGTCTGTGTGTGTGTGAGTCTGCATGTGTGTGTGTGTGTGTGAGAGAGAGAGAGAGAGAGAGAGAGAGAAAGAAATAGAGAGAGAGCGAGAGAGAGAGAAAGAGAGAGAGAGCGAGAGAGAAATAGAGAGAGAGAGAGAGAGAGAGAGAGAGAGAGCGAGAGAGAAATAGAGAGAGAAATAGAGAGAGAGAGAGAGAGAGAGAGAGAGAGAGAGAGAGATAGAGAGAGAGAGAGAGAGAGAGAGAGAGAGAGAGAGACTTGCTTACACACTTTGGACACACAGACCGACTCCAGGTGAATTGGCAGTGACTGGTCAGAGAATGGAGCATGTTTTTTTTTGATTTTTTGAGAGAGAGAGAGAGAGAGAGAGAGAGAGAGAGAGAGAGAGCGTCTGTATCCATTGTTTGTGAGACTCTACTTTGCTGAAAGGAGATTTCTCTGCGCGGCGTCACCCCGCTCAAAGTTGTCTAATAGCAGAGCCTAGCTTTAGAAAAACAGCTGACCCATGTGAATCTCCTGGGCCTCTTTAACAGAGGAGAGACGGCATTAACATTCATTTATTATACTGCATAATGTTTCTATTATAACCAATTCATTATAGGCACTGTAACTGGCATTGGATTCTGCTGATTTGGGTGTTTAGGAATATATTATTGCACTGGATTTACACACGTAGACACACACACACACACACACACACGCACACACACACACATACACGCACACACACATACACACACAGGAGACTCAGACAGTGATTTTAAAGCTATGTTTGCGCCAGGCACAATGACACTATTCAGCAGCAGACTGCTACACATCTGGTACAACCACACACACACACACACACACACACACACACACACACACACACACACACACACACACACACACACACACACACACACACACGCAGTCATTCATGCTGCACTCACACACACACACACACACACACACACACACACACACACACACACACACACACACACACACACACACACACACACAGTCATTCATACTGCGTGCACACACACACACACACACACACACACACACACACACAGTCATTCATACTGTACACACACACACAGAGTCATTCATACTGCGTGCACGCGCACACACACGCCACACACACACACACACACACACACACACACACACACACACACACACACACACACACACACACACACACACACAGACACACACACAGACACACACAGAGACACACACAGACACACACACAGACACACACACACACACACACACACACACACAGACACACACACACACTTACACACCAATGAGGTGGGGTTCATGGTTGAAGTAGAAAACCAGAGGAATGAAAATCCCCACCCTCCTCGGTTCTAAATATACACCAGGCAAGCAGACAGGCAGAGAGAGAGACAGGCAGAGAGAGAGACAGGCAGAGAGAGAGACAGGCAGGTAGAGAGACAAGCAGGCAGAGAGACAAGCAGGCAGGCAGACAGGTTAGAGAGACGGATACAGACAGGCAGGGAGACAGGTCAGAGAGACGGATAGAGAGACAGGCAGGCAGACAGGTTAGGGAGAGAGATACAGAGAGACAGGCAGGCAGACAGGTTAGAGAGAGAGATACAGAGAGACAGGCAGGCAGACAGGTTAGGGAGAGAGATACAGAGAGACAGGCAGGCAGACAGGTCAGAGAGATGGATGGATACAGACAGGCAGGCAGACAGGTTAGGGAGAGAGATACAGAGAGACAGGCAGGCAGACAGGTTAGAGAGAGAGATACAGAGAGACAGGCAGGCAGACAGGTTAGAGATGGATGGATACAGACAGGCAGGCAGACAGGTTAGAGAGAGAGATACAGAGAGACAGGCAGGCAGACAGGTTAGGGAGAGAGATACAGAGAGACAGGCAGGCAGACAGGTTAGAGAGATGGATAGAGAGACAGGCAGGCAGACAGGTTAGAGAGATGGATAGAGAGACAGGCAGGCAGACAGGTTAGGGAGAGAGATACAGAGAGACAGGCAGGCAGACAGGTTAGAGAGAGAGATACAGAGAGACAGGCAGGCAGACAGGTTAGGGAGAGAGATACAGATAGACAGGCAGGCAGACAGGTTAGAGAGATGGATAGAGAGACAGGCAGGTAGAGAGACAGGCAGGTAGAGAGACAGGCAGGCAGAGAGACAAGCAGGCAGGCAGACAGGTTAGAGAGACGGATACAGACAGGCAGGCAGACAGGTCAGAGAGACGGATAGAGAGACAGGCAGGCAGACAGGTTAGGGAGAGAGATACAGAGAGACAGGCAGGCAGACAGGTTAGGGAGAGAGATACAGAGAGACAGGCAGGCAGACAGGTTAGAGAGATGGATAGAGAGACAGACAGGCAGATAGAGGGGTAGGCAGGTAGAGAGACAGACAGGCAAATAGAGGGGTAGGCAGATAGAGAGACAGACAGGCAGATAGAGGGGTAGGCAGGTAGAGAGACAGACAGGCAGATAGAGGGGTAGGCAGTAGCAGCAGCAACAGAAGCGTTTTATTTTCTCTGTTCTAAATTAGAGCTTGGTCACAGTGCAGTACTGATAAAGAGATAGAGAGACATAGAGAGAGAGAGATATATATATATATATATATAGAGAGAGAGAGAGAGAGATATATAGGGAGAGAGAGATATATAGGGAGAGATATATATAGAGAGAGAGATATATGGGAGAGATATATATATATATAGAGAGAGATATATATAGAGAGATAAGATATATATATATATATATATATATATATATATATATATATATATATATATATATATATATATATATATATATATATATATATATATAGAGAGAGATTTATATATATATATTATATATATATATATATATATAGAGATAGAGAGATAGAGAGTGAGAGAGTTATAGAGAGAGATATAGTGGAGAGAGATAGAGAGAGAGAGAGAGTGAGAGAGAGAGAGAGAGAGAGGGGGAGAGAGAGAGAGAGAGAGTAGAGAGAGAGAGAGAGAGAGATATAGATAGAGATATATATATATATATATATATAGAGAGAGATATATATATATAGAGAGATATGGATATATATATATATATATATATATATAGAGTATATATAGAGAGACAGATATATATATAGGGAGATAGAGAGAGATAAGAGAGAGAGATAGGGAGAGAGAGAGAGAGAGATGTGCTCTCTCATACACACACTTTCAGAACACACACACACACACACACACACACACACACACACACACACACACACACACACACACACACACACACAAGCAAACTAACAGTCCAAATACCCTGGCAGAACAAAATAAACGCAAAGTTAATCAACATATGCAGCACACGCACACTCTCCCTTACATGAATACTCACACATCATGTATAAAACAAACACTCACACGGTCCAGCACACACACACTCACACAGTCCAGCACACACACGCACACACACACACATGCACACACACACACACACACACACGCACACACACATGCACACACACACGCACACGCACACGCACACACACACACACACACACACGCTCCAGCACACTTTTATGCAAACATTCTCATGCATTTAGTTTGACAAGCACACACACACACACACACACACACACACATCCCAGCAATCTTTTTATAAACCTTTCTGCACGCATCATTAATTACGAGAGAGGATTAAAAAGGGTGGAGATGTTGGCTTATATATTTGGCCCTGGCACCCTTTGAAAACAAACTATGTGGGATTGACTGAGGAAAGAAAAGGAGGGGTGGAGAGGTGGAAGGAGGGATAGAGAGATGGAAGGAAGGGTGGAGAGATGGGAGGAGGGATAGAGAGATGGAAGGAAGGGTGGAGAGGTGGGAGGAGGGATAGAGAGATGGAACGGAGGAAGCGAAGGAGGGCTAGAAAGACAGGATAGGAAGGAAAGGGAGAGTAATGGAGATGGTTTGAGGTTAAAAGGGTGGGAATGACCGACGAATGAGGGATAGAGAGATGGAGGAAGGGAGGGAGGGAGGGAGGGAGGGAGGGAGGAAGGGAGGGACAGAGGGAAGCATAGAGAGTGAATAAAGAGGGAGGAAATTGAAGCCAGTACTTTCCCTTTGAGCATGGCAGGCAGCCATCACAGCAGAGAGACAGGCAGGCAGCCATCACAGCAGAGAGACAGACAGGCAGCCACCACAGCAGAGAGACAGGCAGGCAGCCATCACAGCAGAGAGACAGACAGGCAGCCATCACAGCAGGCAGTCATCATAGCAGAGAGACAGACAGGCAGTCATCATAGCAGAGAGACAGACAGGCAGCCATCATAGCAGAGAGACAGACAGGCAGCCATCACAGCAGAGAGATAGACAGGCAGCCATCACAGCAGAGAGACAGACAGGCAGCCATCACAGCAGAGAGACAGACAGGCAGTCATCACAGCAGAGAGACAGACAGGCAGCCATCATAGCAGAGAGACAGACAGGCAGCCATCACAGCAGAGAGACAGACAGGCAGCCATCACAGCAGAGAGACAGACAGGCAGCCATCACAGCTGAGAGACAAACAGGCAGCCATCACAGCAGAGAGACAGACAGGCAGCCATCATAGCAGAGAGACAGACAGGCAGCCATCACAGCAGAGAGACAGACAGGCAGTCATCATAGAAGAGAGGACACTGTACAGGACAGAGATCTACTATAGGACAGACAGACAGACAGACAGTACAGACAGACAGGCAGACAGACTGACAGACAGGTG
>JAPMUY010005595.1:5000-10830 GCA_026901105.3 Galaxias olidus
AGTCACACTCAACACTGACTGTGTTTCCTGGTTTAGAACGGTCTGACTCCACTGCACGTCGCAGCGCACTATGACAACCAACAGGTGGCGCTGATGTTGCTGGAAAAGGGAGCTTCGCCGCACTCAACGGCAAAGGTACCGTCCAGTTGGATTGCAGTGATTACATTTAATACATGTATTAGTTGGATTGCAGTGATTACATTTAATACATGTATTAGTTGGATTGCAGTGATTACATTTAATACATGTATTAGTTGGATTGCAGTGATTGCATTTAATACATGTATTGTATTAGTTGGATTGCAGTGATTACATTTAATACATGTATTAGTTGGATTGCAGTGATTACATTTAATACATGTATTAGTTGGATTGCAGTGATTACATTTAATACATGTATTAGTTGGATTGCAGTGATTACATTTAATACATGTATTAGTTGGATTGCAGTGATTACATTTAATACATGTATTAGTTGGATTGCAGTGATTACATTTAATACATGTATTAGTTGGATTGCAGTGATTACATTTAATACATGTATTAGTTGGATTGCAGTGATTACATTTAATACATGTATTAGTTGGATTGCAGTGATTACATTTAATACATGTATTGCACTACTTACCTTGACATGTGGTTAGTCACAGCCTTGCAGGTTTTGTCAGCAGAAAGTGCATGTATTATTTACATAGTCAAAATAATAATCATCTTTATTTGTAAAACACATGTTATACAGCAGGTACAGTTCAAGGTGCTTTAACATATGATATATGAATATTTTGAAAACAATAAAACAGATCAAACAATCTGCCCAAAAATGAAGAATCATAGTGATTTAACACCGCTCTCATTGCCTCGTGCATATCTAGAACGGCTACACCCCTCTCACCCTCCAAAATGTCACTGTAGTGATTTCACTTCTTGTAGAACAGCTACACCCCTCTCACTGTAGTGATTTCACTTCCTGTAGAACGGCTACACCCCTCTCACTGTAGTGATTTCACTTCCTGTAGAACGGCTACACGCCTCTCACTGTAGTGATTTCACTTCCTGTAGAACGGCTACACGCCTCTCACTGTAGTGATTTCACTTCCTGTAGAACGGCTACACGCCTCTCACTATTGTGATTTCACTTCCTGTAGAACGGCTACACGCCTCTCACTGTAGTGATTTCACTTCCTGTAGAATGGCTACACGCCTCTCACTGTAGTGATTTCACTTCCTGTAGAATGGCTACACGCCTCTCCACATCGCGGCCAAGAAGAACCAGACAGCCATCGCGGCGGCGCTGCTGCAGTACGGAGCAGAGACCAACGTGCTGACCAAGCAGGGCGTCACCCCGCTGCACCTCGCCTCCCAGGAGGGCCACGCCGACATGGCCACCCTGCTGCTGGGCAAAGGGGCGCACGTCAACGCCCCCACCAAGGTGACACACACACACACACACACACACACACACACACACACAAAGGGGCGCACGTTAACTTACCCACCAAGGTGACAGGCACCCCGTACTGTGCACACACCCACACACACACACACACACACACACACACACACAAACACAGGTGACACAATAAAACATAGAAATATACAAATGCTAAGGCGACTTAGTACCATACACACACACACACACACACACACACACACACACACACACACACACACACGCACATAGGCGATGCAATCAAACTGAATTATACAAATTGACTCAGTAGGGCATATAACTTAGGCACACACACACACACACACACACACACACACACACACACACACACACACACACACACACACGCACATAGGCGATGCAATCAAACAGAATTATACAAATTGACTCAGTAGGGCACATAACTTAGGCACACACACACACACACACACACACACACACGCTGTAGTACATTAACCAAACCTCTGCCTCTTAATACTTAAGACTCCAAACACATACTCTATGTACACACTCAATCCTACACAAATACAAACAGACACAAGATGGATTTATGTAGTTCTCTGATTAAAGCAGCTTGACTCTCTCCTCTCACAGTGGACTGACTCCTCTTCGTCTCTCTGCGCTCACAGGGCGGGCTTACTCCTCTTCCTCTCTCTCCTCTTCATCTCTCTCGTCTCACAGAGCGGGCTGACTCCTCTTCCTCTCTCTCCTCTTCATCTCTCTCCTCTCACAGTGCGGGCTGACTCCTCTTCCTCTCTCTCCTCTTCATCTCTCTCCTCTCACAGAGCGGGCTGACTCCTCTTCCTCTCTCTCCTCTTCGTCTCTCTCCTCTCATAGAGCGGGCTGACTCCTCTTCATCTCTCTGCCCAAGAGGACAGAGTCAACGTAGCAGAAGTACTGTCCAAGCATGATGCAAACCTAGACCAGGCCACGAAGGTAAACGCACACACACACACACACACACACACACACACACACACACACACACACACACACACACACACACACACACACATACACACACACACACACACACACACACACACACACACACACACACATACACATGGTCATACACACGTGCTCTCTCTCTCTCTCACACACACACACACACACACACACACACACACACACACACACACACACACACACACACACACACACACACACACACACACACACACACACACACACACACACACACACACACACACACACACACACACACACACACACACACACACACACACACAGACAGACATACACACCCACTCTCACACTTACAACCGCACACAAACCTGCATTGAAAATCTACAGCAGATTATTGTTGGACCAATCCTATAAAACAACTTTTTTTTCCCCTGTCAGCTCGGCTACACCCCCCTCATAGTGGCCTGTCACTATGGAAACGCAAAGGTGGTGAACTTCCTCTTACAAAAAGGTGCTGGCGTCAACGCCAAAACAAAGGTAGGGTTTCAACACTCCTACTATCTTAACCTTATTCTGGAATGTGGCAGATTCTTTCGATTATTATGTGATAGACAGATAGAAATAATGACGGAGAGACCTAATAATCTCGAAAGGTAACACTCTGTACTTCTCAGTATCATAAATCGCTGCACACGCACAAAGATGCACACGCAAAAACCATCAAAAGTGGAGTTACTTGTTGTAAAATTAAAGCTAATCAACAACATTAGTATGTAGAATATTAAAGCAGTGTTGTGTTACTCTGTACAGAGCTAATTACTTGTGTAAGGTATACTAACATGTAGAATATCAAAGCAGTGTTTGGTTACTCTGTACAGAGCTAGTTACTTGTGTAAGGTATACTAACATGTAGAATATCAAAGCATTGTTGTGTTACTCTGTGCAGAGGTAGTTTACTGTGTAAGGTAGTTTACAGTGTTTTGTTACTCTGTGCAGAGTTAGTTTAAAGTATTTTGTTTCTCTGTGCAGAGTTAGTTTACAGTGTTTTGTTACTCTGTGCAGAGTTAGTTTACAGTATTTTGTTTCTCTGTGCAGAGTTAGTTTACAGTGTTTTGTTTCTCTGTGCAGAGTTAGTTTACAGTGTTTTGTTTCTCTGTGCAGAGTTAGTTCACGGTGTTTTGTTTCTCTGTGCAGAGTTAGTTCACAGTGTTTTGTTTCTCTGTGCAGAGTTAGTTCACAGTGTTTTGTTTCTCTGTGCAGAGTTAGTTTACAGTGTTCTGTTTCTCTGTGCAGAGTTACTTCACAGTGTTTTGTTTCTCTGTGCAGAGTTAGTTTACAGTGTTTTGTTTCTCTGTGCAGAGTTAGTTTACAGTGTTTTGTTTCTCTGTGCAGAGTTAGTTTACAGTGTTTTGTTTCTCTGTGCAGAGTTAGTTTACAGTGTTTTGTTTCTCTGTGCAGAGTTAGTTTACAGTGTTGTGTTTCTCTTTGCAGAGTGGATATACTCCCCTCCACCAAGCAGCTCAACAGGGGAACACACACATCATCAATCTGCTGCTGCAACACGGTGCCAAACCCAACTCCACCACTGTGGTAGGTGTCTTCTCTACACACACACACGCACACTCACGCACGCACACACACATACACACACACGCACATACACACACACACACATACGCACACACGCACACGCACGCACGCACGCACGCACGCACACACGCACACACGCACACACACACACGCACACATACGCACACCCACACACACATACGCACGCACACACACACAAGCAGACACGCACAAATGCAAATTAGTAGATACAGATACACCTGACTCTGTATTTGTAAAACATATAAACACTTCACTTATTAGATAAATGACCCTCTCTCTCTCTCTCTCTCTCTCTCTCTCTCTCTCTCTGTCTCTGTCTCTCTGTGTCACTCTCTCTCTCTTCTCTCTCTCTCTCTCTCTCTCTCTCTCTCTCTCTCTCTCTCTCTCTCAGAATGGAAATACTGCTCTGTCCATTGCCAGACGTCTAGGCTACATATCCGTGGTCGACACTCTAAAGGTCGTCACTGAAGAGGTTATCACCACAACAACGGTAAATGACCTTCACTAACACTCTTTACCTGGTATGACCTCGCTAATTTCATTCTAAATAAGTGGATTCTATATTTAAGTTATTTTTCCATGATTCTAAATTTCAGACTGTTACGGAAAAACACAAGTTGAACGTTCCGGAGACCATGACTGAAATACTGGATGTTTCTGATGAAGAGGGTGAGTTATAAGATTACAGAGTTTTGATGAAGAGGGTGAGTAATAAGATTACGTGGTGTTCTGGGTAATCCAGTTCTCTGTTTTTCTTTGAAGATACTTTTGCATCTATATTATCTTAATATGTACTGAGAATATTTAACCACACTCTGCACCAGGTTTCTCTCTTCCACTGTTTCTAGCTCCACTCACACTTTGTTAATAAGACGAACAGATGAACTTTGTTGGCAACATAGTTTTTTTTTTACAAACATGTAAAAGTGTCTGTTGTTCTCTAGTCATAGCATCTCATTAACTGAAAATAACTAACGTCATGTATTTCTCAAGAAAAATGATCTTCCTTTGTCTTAGATGGTCATCGCTCTAGGTTCCTCCTTCCTCTTCTCTCTGTTCTCTTATTTTTGCTTCGGTCATTCTTTCATTAACTTTCTTTCTCTCTCTCTCTCTCTCTCTCTCTCTCTCTCTCTCTCTCTCTCTCTCTCTTTCTTTCTTTTTTCTCTCTCTCTCTCTCTCTCTCTCTCTCTCTCTCTCTCTCTCTCTCTCTCTTTCTTTCTTTCTTTCTTTCTTTCTTTGTGTGTGTGTGTTCCAGGTGAGGACACGATGACGGGTGACGGAGGAGAGTACCTGAGAGCGGAGGACCTGAGGGAGCTCGGGGACGACTCGCTGCCCGGTCAGTACCTGGACGGCTTCAGCTACATGAGTCACAACCTGGACAGGTCAGAATGGTGAAACGCACACACACACACACACACACACACACACACACACACACACACACACACACACACACACACACACACACACGCGCACGCGCACACACACACACACACACACACACACACACACACACACACACACACACACACACACACACAGGCACGCGCAGATACACACACACACACACACACACACACACACACACACACACACACACACACACACACACACACACACACACACACACACACAGGCACACACACACACACAAACACACAGGCAGAGTTACAGACACACACACACACACACACACACACACACCTACACACACTCACACGCACACACGCACGCATACACACAAACATACTTTAAAAACATGTTGGTACTGTCTTCACATTTATAATAGGATCTCACACACAGACTTATACCTACATGCTATACTTATACTTTCTATTG
>JAPMUY010005596.1:0-5000 GCA_026901105.3 Galaxias olidus
TAATATCTTCATAATAGTATTATTTTATATAGAAATGTTTTCTATTAAAACTGACATTTGTCACATTCACAGTATGGTTAGACCATTTAACATGAAGAAACCAAAAGACAAATTTTGTGTCAGAATAGTTTTTAAACTCCAACACTTGGTTGAGACACAGTGTAGGGTGTCTTCAACGCAAATTATAAACGTTTTTGTTAGAGCATCAAAGTTTAGTTGTCAAAGTTTTCGTTTGGAGCATCAAACTTAAGTTGTTAAAAGTTCTTGTTAGAGCATAAGTTATCAAAGATTTCGCTAGAGCACCTAAGTGAAGTTGGTAAATATTTCTTTCCTAATAACAGCTGTCAGACCAAAGCTCCATTAAAACTAACCCTTCCCCCCTCTTGTCTCAGCTATTTAAGGACTAGGAAAAAGAGAAACCACATCAATGTTCTTCAATATATTCAAAATAGTTTAAAGCTCTTTTGGTTTACATTTTCACTGCTGTTTGTCTGCTAACCTGTAAAATAACAGGAAATTAAAAATGTCATTCCGTCACATTCTTATAAACCGCTCTGGTGGGATTAACTCATACATTCTTCCTTGTTGCTATGGGAAATGATAGTCACAGTCAGTATGGCCTAAATCGACTTACAGTAGCTCCATGAGAGCTTTCCAGACGGATTCAAATCCTGGAAAAAATGCATAAAAAACCTGTCCATGGTTGTTCAGCCTCAGCTTTACACCAAGAGAAATGATGATTTAAATATGTGCTCGTCGTTGAACTGGTTGTAAGTCAGGTGAACGGTAGAACATGGCTTTTGTTGGATTGTGTTGAACTGTGTTGTATCTATTTCAGTTGTACAGTGTTGTACTGTGTTGTACTGTGTTGTACTGTGTTGTACTGTGTTGTACTGTGTTGTATTGTGTTGTACTGTGTTGTACTGTGTTGTATTGTGTTGTACTGTGTTGTATTGTGTTGCAGTGTTGTATTGTGTTGTATTGTGTTGTAATGTGTTGTATTGTGTTGTACTGTGTTGTACTGTGTTGTACTGTGTTGTACTCTGTTGCATTGTGTTGCATTGTGTTGCATTGTGTTGTAATGTGTTGTATCTATTTCAGTTGTAATGTGTTGTACTGTGTTGTAATGTGTTGTACTGTGTTGTATTGTGTTGTACTGTGTTGTATTGTGTTGCAGTGTTGTATTATGTTGCATTGTGTTGTGTTGTATTGTGTTGTAATGTATTGTATCTATTTCAGTTGTAATGTGTTGTACTGTGTTGTATTGTGTTGTACTGTGTTGTACTGTGTTGTATTGTGTTGTGTTGTATAGTGTTGTATTGTGTTGCATTGTGTTGTAATGTGTTGTACTGTATTGTAACTATTTCAGTTGTAATGTGTTGTACTGTGTTGTATCTATTTCATTCACTCATTAATTCATTCATTCATTGGTTTTGTGATTCCTTCCAAAGAGACAGGTAATGCTCCGGCGCCTCGCTTCCATTGTTCCCCAGGCAACAGGTAACCTTAGCCCTAAGCCCCGCCCTGCCCCACCCTGCCCCGCCCCCCACAACCTTCTTTGTCTGCATGTCACTCAAGGAACCCTCTCTGTATTTGATTGGATAAGATGCATGGATGGAGTGGTATAATTCTATGAGGTCGTGGTTGCCCTTAACAATTAAAACCATATCGGATAAGTTAATAATAACTTTTGTATTGAGGGAAGAAGTGATGTTGGATATCAAATGGTTGTTATGTTCAATGGTTAAGGGCAGCCTTAGCCTCAGTATTGGCATGGACAAAGATTGAGGTAGAAATCTGCTGACATACTGAGTGTAAAACCATCCAACTGCTTTAATTTCCCATGACATTGAGTTTCAATGACAGAACATTCTGACAGAATCTTAATTGTTGCGTAATTTTGCCTGACCATATTTTTTTTTAAACGACTGTAAGAAAAGTATCTACAACCGATTGATCGAAGTTCCTTTCACTGCAAGGCATGATGCTCCTTCCAAGCATGTGCATTAGTATACAATGCTCTATAGAAATATTTACTATATATATATACAAATAAAGTAAAAAAGCATATAATATATATTAACTATACATACAGTACATAATGTCCGAAATGTTTATAGAAAAATACAATATCTACACTTTTAACCACTGTCATTTTTTTTTTGCATGGCTAAGCTGTATATATCTTCTTCGCACCTGAACAACTTACATGATTCTGAAGTATATTTGACAAAAATAAAATGTACAATACCTTATATTTTCATGTTGCACGTATGATTTTTAACAACTATTTAAGGAGGACTTGATTTGAACTATGCTATTTGCATGGAAATTTGAATTGAACGCACCTTAATGCTTTTCAGATATTTCAAAATAACTATTTGCTTAATTTATCTTCACTTAAATGTGCATTTGGAACCAGCAAGCATGGCAGACTTTTCCCAGATGAGCTGATGGATTGTAATTGCCTCTAGAGGTTACCTAAACACTTTGTTTGAGCAACATGTTTTACAGATTCCAGTCCGTAGTTTCATAAATTCCAGTTCGTAGTTTCACAGATTCCAGTCTGTAGCCAGATGAGACTTAAAGGAAAAAGACCTGAGCTATTGACTTCATTATAGTCAATATAATCCCTTTCACTCTCTTTCTTCCTGCTCTTACCCTTCTTTTCTGATCCGCTCTACCTTTTCTCTCTCTTTTCTGATCCGTTCTACCTTTTCTCTCTCTTTTCACCTTCTTTCCGATCGCTTCTTTTTTCTTCTCTTCCCATGTTTTCGTTTGATCCATCCATTCTCCTCCTCACGACGACCTTCCTCACCCCTTCCTCATCACTCTCCCTTTTCCCTTTGTTTTGATTCCTCCTTCCTTCACCTCCCTCTTTTACCTAAATCACCATCCACTCTTTTTGTCTTCCTCTCTCTCGTTTCTCGTCGGGTTTCTTGTTCCCCTCTTTTTCACCCGTCTAATTCTACCCCTCCCCCACTCACCGCCACCACATCCTCCTGCTTCACTCTCATTCTACCTCTCCATCTTTCACCCCACCTCCTCATTCACTCATTCTACCCCCCCCCCCACTCCCCCACCCCCATCACAACTAATGTTACTCTAATTCTACCCCCCCCACTCCCCCACCCCCATCACCACTAGTGTTACTCTAATTCTACCCCCACCCCCATCACCACTAGTGTTACTCTAATTCTACCCCCCCCCCACTCCCCCACCCCCATCACCACTAGTGTTACTCTAATTCTACCCCCACCCCCATCACCACTAGTGTTACTCTAATTCTACCCCCACCCCCATCACCACTAGTGTTACTCTAATTCTACCCCCCCACACTCCCCCACCCCCATCACCACTAGTGTTACTCTAATTCTTCCCCCACCCCCATCACCACTAGTGTTACTCTAATTCTACCCCCACCCCCATCACCACTAGTGTTACTCTAATTCTACCCCCCCACACTCCCCCACCCCCATCACCACTAGTGTTACTCTAATTCTACCCCCACCCCCATCACCACTAGTGTTACTCTAATTCTACCCCCACACTCCCCCACCCCCATCACCACTAGTGTTACTCTAATTCTACCCCCACACTCCCCCACCCCCATCACCACTAGTGTTACTCTAATTCTACCCCCCCCCCCCACTCCCCCACCCTCACCTCCACTAATGTTACTCTAATTCTACTCCCCCACCCTCACCTCCACTAATATTACTCTAATTCTAACCCCCCCCCCACTCCCCCCATCACCACTAATGCTACTCTAATTCTACCCCCCCCCCACTCCCCAACCCTCACCTCCACTAATGTTACTCTAATTCTACCCCCCCCCCCCACTCCCCAACCCTCACCTCCACTAATGTTACTCTAATTCTACCCCCCCCACTCCCCAACCCTCACCTCCACTAATGTTACTCTAATTCTACCCCCCCCCCTCCCCAACCCTCACCTCCACTAATGCTACTCTAATTCTACCCCCCCCCACTCCCCAACCCTCACCTCCACTAATGTTACTCTAATTCTACCCCCCCTCCCCCACCCTCACCTCCACTAATGTTACTCTAATTCTACCCCCCCCACTCCCCCCCATCACAACTAATGTTACTCTAATTCTACCCCCACACTCCCCAACCCTCACCTCCACTATTGTTACTCTAATTCTACCCCCCACTCCCCCCATCACAACTAATGTTACTCTAATTCTACCCCCCCACACTCCCCCACCCTCACCTCCACTAATGTTACTCTAATTCTACCCCCCCCCCACTCCCCAACCCTCACCTCCACTAATGCTACTCTAATTCTACCCCCCCCCCCCCCCCCCACCGCCATCACCACTAATGTTACTCTAATTCTACCCCACACACACACTCCCCAACCCTCACCTCCACTAATGTTACTCTAATTCTACCACCCTCACCTCCACTAATGTTACTCTAATTCTACCACCCTCACCTCCAATAATGTTACTCTAATTCTACCCCCCCCCCCCACACACACACACACACTCCCCAACCCTCACCTCCACTAATGTTACTCTAATTCTACCACCCTCACCTCCACTAATGTTACTCTAATTCTACCACCCTCACCTCCACTAATGTTACTCTAACTCTACCTTCCCCTGTTCTCCTCCAGCTCCTCCCCAGAGCCTCCTCAGACCCAGAGCAGCAGCAGCGGCGGCGGAGGCAGCACGGGGGTTCTCCTGGACATCTCAGCGCTGAAGATGGACGAGGAAGGGTTGCACAGCGAGGTGCCGCCGCTTCCGCCCCGGTTCCGCTTCCGGGACATGTTGCTAGGCGACCAGGGTTTCCATAACGACGACAGGTAAGAGATCAGAGGATTGTAAAGTTTAAAAACTCTGAAGGTAAAGATGTTGTCTGTAGGGACTGGGCCATCTGTGTGTTTTATGAATATAAAGTTAGTTGACTGTAAAAGGGTGTGACTGTAAAAGGTGAGGGGGTCCAATGCTGTCTTCTGAAAAGGCCTGGGGG